>JAOEHY010028584.1:0-19648 GCA_025447955.1 Psilopsiagon aurifrons | reverse complement strand
GGGTGCACTGGCTTGGTCGGGCTGAGTATACGTGGTGAGCTGTTGTATTCTTTTCCTTTGTATTTCTCTTGTCATTAGTATTACTAGTAGTAGCAGTAGTGGTTTGTGTTATACCTTAGTTATTAAAGTGTTCTTATCTCAACCTGTGGGATTTGCATTCTTTCGATTCTCCTTCCCATCCTTCCAGGAGCAGAGTGAAGAAAAAGGGGGAGGTGAGTGAACAAATTGCGTGGCTGATTTATGGCTTAAACCACGACAGTCATTGAAGGCAAATTCTTGCTTTTGGACTTTTTCTGTAATCGATCAAGTATCACAAACATCTTCTCAGTTACCTTTGGCCCTTGAAAAATCCTGTCTGTGCCCTTTGTGGTCTGGGTGCCTGTTGTTTCATCTTCAGGCAGCCTATGGTCTCCCTAGGATGAAGTTCAGGCTCCTGCCTATATCCTGTGCCTTTCTTTTCGTCTTTGTCTGTAATGTTCTGTAGACTTCATGAAACACCCTTGCAAATTTCTTCTGGTGCTCAGTGTGAATTGTAATCTGCCTCCCCTCTTCTGGAGTTTCAATTGGTCTGGTTAGTTCTTCTAGAAAAATAACAGGTAACTATCCAGAATGGATAATGCAAATATCATTGCTAAGTAAAAATAAAATGAAAAAAAAAATTTAGAAGCTCATAATCATTTTTTTCCATATGTGCTTTTGTGCAGTTTGCAAGCATTTGTTCTCTTTCCTTCAGAAACCACAATGAATGGCAAGTGCAGTGAGTTTCTGCATAATACCCTGTGCAAGCAACTTTTGTTATTAAGGCACATGTATACCTCCACTTTGAGGAGTTCAATAGAAGATTTTATTGTTTCCAAATATCAAATTAAGTATTTGTTTGCATTTTTTCTTTTTCTTCACAAATTTCTTAACGTTCGTCTTCTTAAGGCTGTTACTCCCAACATTTAAGAGAGACTTAACTGGTTCTACCCTTATTCTCAACAAATGTCCCTTGGGTAGACAAAATCTTTTCTCCTGGTCTGTGACAGAGCCTGAGCAAGGCAGAGGCTGTCTTTGGTAACCTTAAGACTAGTGAGCCTTGTAAAAAGTTGAAATCTTAGGTTCCTCTGTGGAAACAATAAATTATTTGCTTAAATCGGTAATGCTATATCAGATACGTTCTAGTGAATTTTCTGTAGGCCAAGAAAAGCTCATATATACAGCAGGAGGCAAAAAATTTAATCACTAATTAGGGCAAACACATTCCTCCTGTTGTGGCTCCACTTCAGGGCAGTGTCTGTATTTGGTAGAGGAAAAAGGTGGACAGTTAAATAACATTTAAAATAACATTCTAAACTGCCACACCAGATCCATTCAATTATGTCAGTGCACACTGCCATGACCTTTGCACCAGTTCAAATTGATCACGTTTAGCTTTACACTGGATTTAATTACTTTGACTGTCTAGGTTCCTACAAGCCAAAGAACATGTGTTATAAAAATGCAATTTTATGAGTTTAATTTAGAGTTCAAAAGGGAAATTATGCTAGGTTTGGAAAAAAATGATCTATCGATGAAAATTAATCTTTATGGACTGGAAAGTACTACCTTTAACTAATTGTACTTCTTAAAATGAAATGCTAGTGTTGGTGCCTAAGTATATGCATTATTGATGTATTTATTTCAGGTGCAAGAGGAAGTGTCCAGTTTAATACTATCTAACAGAATTAGTGTTTGAGATGGGAAACATGCTGAAGGCTCAGTTCTGATATTGGCAACACAGCTTTTTTCCTCATATTTCAGCATTTAGCTTTAGCTGTGCAGTTCAGAATTTTAAACTGTTATGTGTCAGCAAATAACCTGGAAGTATTCAGAACTTTGAGGGACCTACATTAAACTGTTTTATACCCGTACATGAAGATGCATAGAAGACAATTTTTATGACAACTTGAAAATCCCTACCTTCTCTACCTGAAAGCTGGAACTCAATTAAAATGTCTTAAATAGACCTCATGATAGAGCTGTTGGCATCAGCTTGCTTAAGTATGGAAGACTGTGCTTGAAAAAACAGACACATCCCTTTTAGTGTCTTGGCTACTTCAGAAAAGAAACCAAAAAGGTCTTGTTGAAAATTTTATTACATTAAAGGCAGCAGTACTTACAGGTATACAGCTAAATCATTTTCTGTTCAATCCCAGAGTGGTAAGTTGGTATCATCAGTTAAAATTGCACTGTGCAGAATAGTTGAGAATAACACAACATGTCTGAATATGAACCAAACACTTCTCTGAATTTCTTATGGCAGTTAAGTCCGATGCAAAAAGGAGTCTTATATAGAGATAAGAATCAGAAAAGGTATTTATTAAATATTCCCTTCTCTTACTCTAGAAACTGAAATCTTATGTTGGCTCTCTCCATCTGCCTTCTTTATTTTCCTTTTAGAGCTATTTCTGCCATAGGAGTTCTGCAGAACAATCTCAGGGCTCTATGTTCAGTGTCTCATAAGATCTCAACAGTTTCAAACAGATATCTCACAATATTAAATATGGTAGGAGATCATCTCTAAGTATTTGAACACTGAATCAGGTGATCAGTCCAGTCAGCATGGGTTTCTGAAAGGCAGGTCCTGATCTCAGTCTACAGCAAGGTGATCCATCCAGTGGATGAGGGTGTGGCTGTGGATGTTGCCTGCCTACATTTTAGCTGAGCCTTTGACATGGTTTCCCATAACATTCTCCTGGAGCAATTGGCTGCTCATGGCCTGGATGGATGCACTCTTCCCCGGGTGAAAAACTGTCTGGATGACCAAGCCGAAAGGGTGGTGGTGAATGGAGTTAAATCCAGCTGGCAGCCAGTCACTGGTGTTCCCCAGGGCTCAGCACTGGGGCCAGTTCAGTTTAATACCTTTATCAATGATCTGGACAAAGGTGTTGAGCGCACACTCAGTAGGATTGTGGATGACACCAATTTGGGCAAGAGCGTTGATTCTCTTGAGGGTAGGAAGGCTCTACAGAGGGATCTGTACAGGCTGGATTGATGGGTAAAGGATAATTGTATGAGGTTCAAGAAGGCCAAGTGCTAGCCCCCGCACCTGGATCGCAACAACCCCACTCACTGCTACAGGCTTGGGGAAGAGCAACTGAAAAGCTGCTTGGTAGAAGAGGACATACGGGTGTTTTTTGACAGCAGCTGAACAAGAGCAGCTTGTGCCCAATTAGCCAAGAAGGCCAACAGCGTCCTGGCTTTTATCAGGAAGTGTGTGGCCAGCAGGAATAAGGCAGTGATTGTCCCTTTGTAGCCTGCACTGTTGAGGCTGCTGCTCATATACTGTGTTCAGTCCTGGGCCTGTCACTGCAAGAAAGACTTCCAGTTGGTGGAGCATAGGGCAACAAAGGTGGTGAAAAGCTTGGAGCATAAGTCTTATCAAGAGTGGCTGAGAGAACTGGAGTTGTTCAGCATGGAGAAAAGGAGGCTCAGGGAAGACCTTATCGCTCTCTACCACAATCTGAAATGTTGTAGTGAGGTGGATGGCAGTCTCTTCTCCTGAGTAAGAAGTGATAGGACAAGAGGAAATGGCCTCAAGTTGCACCAGGGGTGGTTTAGATTGGACATTAGGAGAAATTTCTTTCTTGAAAGGGTTGCCAAACATTGGAACAGGCTGCCCAGAGAAGTGGTTGAGTGACCATCCCTGGATGTATTTACAAGACATGTAGATGTGGTGCTTAGGGACATGGCTTAGTGGTGGACTTTGTAGTGCTAGTTTTATGGTTGGATTCTATGATGTTAAAGGTCTTTTCCAATCTAAATGATTCAATTCTATGAGATAAACATGGCTGTTAACAAACACCCAGGATAAAACTATTCATCTTTGCAGGATAAAAGGCAAATAATCATGTGGAAATGTGAATGATCACTGCTTTAGAGTGGCATATTTTCAGCTCTCATGATAAAACAGACTCATTATTTCTGCAATTCTGCTGTCTTCAGTGTTTTCCCCACCTCAATTGATTTTCATGCATTTTCAACTAAAGAAATATTCTATTTTTACCAAAACACAATAGTCAGTGGTACTAACTTCTAGCTCATAGACTGTTCCAAGTGTATATCCCAATATTGCACTGAGACAAGTATTCATAAGGGCAAACCCACAGTTACTTCCCTTGGTCAATCAGCAACACAGCACTCCAGCAGCTCAGACAGCAATAGCTGTGATGACCAAATATGTTTCCCTATGAACATAAGGGAAAAGAAATGAGAGTCCTATTCCAAGAGCATCAACTGAGAAGAATTTTAAAAGCTACTTATTTTCCTGTTGAAGGATTTTACTATGGCAAAACTTCTAAATCTGTTGATCCGAGCCTGAAAAAACACAAATGCTTATTTACTTATCTCCATTTTTAGTCATATTTTTCCTAGAAAGAATTAGCAATTGCATTAGTTCTTGTATGGATGTGCAACAGCATCCTTTTTATTTGTATTTTTAAAATTCTGTCTTCTAAACAATATCCATATCAAATATCTTACATTTTAAGATAAAAAAGTGGAAAGTAATGTGTTTCCAAGTAACTCTGTGACTAACTCACTACAGGAGCATCCTTCACCATTTCAAAGAAGGTACTACCGTTTTTTACATGAAGGCAAGAAAGTGAACAGGATAGGAAATGATCAAAGCAAGGAGTTCATTGCATTTTAGGCCACATTAGCTATGGTTTTTCATCACTTTGTAGGAAAAGTGTTAGTATGCCTGAATTTTTTCTTCAGTAATTCAGCAACTCAAGACTTTTGTTCAATTTCAAAGCGATTGCATGAATGTGAATGCATTCTCCAGTATTTCCTCCTACCTCTGCCTTCTGTCTTTGTTCTTTTATTTATTTTTTTTTTTTTTGTCTCCTCCATGTTGATTTCAGGACTTAAGTGACTTATTATTATCCATTTCTATATTGGCATGCCACATACTCTTCATAGAATTTCATGAGCTTTTTGTGTGGTCATAGGTGTCCAGTAATCTTTACCTTCTCAGCTCATAATCTGTTTGTTGTATAGAATAAAGTGAGGACAGTAGGCAACATGGGGCTTGATTTGGTTTACTTTGAGAATTGTGTCTTCCTACTCAAATTGCAGTTCCTATTTAGTGTTTCACTGCCATTTATACAATAAATGAAAGAAGATAAGAGTTGCAATCTTCAAATCCATAGAAACATCTGCAAGCATAAAAGGAATGAATTATCAATTTCTGTTTTTTCTGGTGTGAGCACAAAATGAAGTCATATATTAAATGAATACTGAACTTAAGGGAAAACTTTCTAATGATTATAATAGGGGACAACTGGAGCAAAGATTGTAGTCTTTAGAATTTAAGGCTTCAGAACAAGTTGGGAAAATATTTTAAGGGAACGGTCTAGATATGTGAGGCTGAGATACTCTCCTGAGGACTCATTTGTCTTTAATTCGTGTGATTATGATCATTTCCATTCCATTTGTTGCTGATGGGTTATCACCTCTTTTAATTTTTGAGAATCTAAGTGTCAAGGGTAGTCATAGAAACTATAAAATGGCTGGAAAGATAAAGCAGAAACCAGCTGAGCCATTTTCAGAATCATAGTTAGTAGTTATGACAGACTTTGCTTTATAATTCAAGCATTGACATTGTTCAGCCTAGTAGATGAACATTTAGTATAAACAGATAGAAATTTATGTCCATCTCCAAATCAGAACAGGACAAAAAAGACTAAAGAGAAAAAAAGTAGAGTTCACAAATTTACCTGAGCTGCTGCTTTTTTGCTGCTATACATAAATCTGCCTTAGATAATCACCTTTTAACATTCTGAATGAAACAGGCTGCACAGAGAGCTCAGATTTTAGTACGTAGTAAAAAAAACAGAAATCATGTATGCGTTGAAATGGCAGTGTACTGACAGATTGTAGATAATAGTAGTTAGGAACTCCAATTAAAGCATGTAAGGTCAGAAGTTATGTTCTCTTCATACTAAATTAGATATGAGGAATTTTCAAATAATCTTAGATTTTAAAAAAAATCCTTAGAAAAATGAATCTCCATAATAAACATGTAAGAAAGAAAAATGAGCATAATGGAAGCACTGCTAGGACTGCAAGCTATTTGCTAATAACAAACAGATAGGAAAATAAGATAAAAAAGTGATCTGTCTATTCTTCATGCTACAGGTTTATTCCTTTAGTGCTTTCTCAGAGAAATCATATTTTTATACATGACAGTTCAGGGAATACATTTCTACTGGGGACAAGTTTGATTTTGATAACTCCCTTTTCAGAAAAATAGAAGAAAACAAAAAGGCTAAAAAGTTGATTTAAAATAAATATACAAAACCACTTGCTTGATACAAACTAAGAAAGACAAAACTTTTTTTTTAGTATCAGTCCACTTGTATCTATCTTTCTCTTTTGTCAGTGAGGATGTGTTTCATCTGCTCCTCTTGTTCTATCTCTGACACCTGTCTGTTTTTCACATCAAGTCCAAATGGCAGCATTTGTCTGCACACTGTTGAACCTAGTTCTTTCCTACTTGTATGACATTTCTTTGGGCCCCTAGCTTCTTGGCGTTGTTTCTTTTACTCTGGCCTTCATACCTTTCCATCTCACAATTCAGTGCCTGAAGGTCCCTGTCTGTGATCAAAGCACACAGTAATTTAAAGGTTTAAGCACATTAGGCAAGTTACTGTAAAGTAACAGGTTACTTTAAAGTAACAAGTTACTGCTTGGCTGATGAGTTGCCATGACTCCCCTTTTGTATGCTTTTACCTTTTGCAAATATCAGGTAATTCACCCAGCTTTGCCCAGAGTGGAAAACTGTTAATCTATCGTGAGTGACTTTACATCACCAGGGGGTTAAGAATGGATATATGGTGAGTTGCCAAGCTTTCACTGATGGCTGTCAACTTTCTGTTAACATTTAACAGGAGTGTTTTGTTTCAGTTCTATTCCAAAGAATGTCACTGGGATGAAAATGGATTAATATTTTCCCCCATTCTGCTGGCAAGAGAAAAAAGAAGAGGAAAATGAGCTCAGCAATGGTGACCAGATTCCTACTTCTGAGCTTAGACTTCTATGACAGCCCACAGTGACATCCAAAATATTGCTCATGTATGGGATTATGCTCTTAACCTCTCAACCTTTTTGTGCTAAGCAAACATTTCCTTCTTCCAAGTCTTTCATTTAAGTTTATAATCTTTATAGTCTGTTCATAATTTTATAATGCTATAATTTACAATGGTATGATAAATCCTACAATTTATATTTCCATTCTACACTAATTTACATCTCCTAGTTTCATTAAATGTGATAAAAGTTTTGCCAGTTGCCAAAATAGTAGAAGCACCTCCCCTGGTTGTAAGGATTGAGCATCAGATGCTTTTCAGCCACAAATATCTATAAAATGTATTCAGAAGGGATGCAAACTAGGATAGAATCGAGTAGTAAGGCTTTTTTGCGGTTTTTATATGCATAAATATTAGCTCAGAAATCCAAAACTTTGTAATTAGAGTTTTTAACCTACATTTTATAAGAAAAACACTACTCCATTCCTAAGGAGGGCAAAATGAAAACTAGGCCATCTCTACTTATGTTTTACACTTTGTCATCCTGTTTACTGTGAGGGCTGTGAGGCACTGGAACAGGTTGCCCAATGAAGTTGTGAATGCTCCATCCTGACAGTGTTCAAGGACAAGGAGGACAGAGTCTTGGGTGACATGGTTTAGTCTGTGGTGTCCTGGCCCATGGCAGGGAGATTGTAAATAGATGATCTTGAGGTCCTTTCCAACCCTAACTATTCTATGATTCTATGTTTTAAATCGCTTCAAGTAAGTATTCTTTCAGATACACAAGACTACATTTTTAAAACACTTTAAGATTTCGGGTTTAGCTCAAGTTGTTGGTCTTAATTATGAGATATCTGGAAGTCATTGTGATGGCTTATTTCCTTCATACTTTAATTCTATGAGTCCATGAAATGTTTGCAGTTTGCTGGCTTCTGATACCCCACATCTATATTTCTTCCCCACAGCCCCACTATCTTTACTTCGAAATTTTACTCAAGGAACGACATGATAAATTTGGAAAGTTATTTTAGGGAGTATTCTCTAGGCTATTAACTCCATGACCTACTCAGGATTAATTAACCTTTTTGTTTAACACTTTTCATTAAATGATGCAGCATTAACTTTAACACCTTTGATTTAAATAAGTGGCCTGTATTCAGTGGATGTGATTTTTGCACTTGTCACAAGGCATAAAACATTACATTCAAATAGTAAAGGGGATAAACACTTTCCTTAGAGAAGGATCACCTACAAAGACAGATTCTATTCATAAAAGGTCACATTCTTCCAAGAAATCTGTGTAAATTTTCCAGAGGTTTGGTGTTAGTCCTTCAGCTGAAAAATGCGTTAGAATCTTCTGAGTTCATAGGTTGTACTTCATTTGACTCAGATATATGGCTCCTGGATATACATCTTGCATTTGACTTACATCATATTGATCTAAATCTACAAAAGACAACCTCCTCCTGGCCATCAGTCTTTTCTGTTTATTACTGTGCTATTCATTAACACCAGCAGTTGACAACGTAAGTAGCACTTGAGAAAATCCTTTCACGTAATGGATTTGTGAAGATTTTTGCTCAGAGCAGCCTGTCTTCTTGCTATCCTACTTTTCCCCATAGCTCAAGCTATCTTTCCTGCCTTGTTCCTACATCAGAATTGCTATTTTCTTGCATTCTGGGTACCAGACTGATGTAGCACCAAAACCTCTGAAGAGAGAGGCCTCTTGCTTTTGCTGATGGTGATTTGCTGCAGATTGTAATGGATCATGAAGAAGAAAAAACAAAGTGTAAGAGAGACAGGATGTGCATCCCTGACGGGTCAGACAATTGTCGCTTAAAATCCTGTAGGAATTCATTAAGTGTTTCTTTAGACACACTAGGTGAAATATGGAAACAGGTTTTGGAGCTGTTGGAATCCATTTCTGTATTTCTGCTACTCTCTTCTCAACTCCCTTCCTCTTGATACATACATATCAAGTCAGGCTTTCTCTTTCTTCCTTTTGACCCTATGAATTTTTAACACTTTCAACAAAATATTACGTTTGAAGTAAGGGAAATGCATTCTCTCTTTAATTCTGTATCTGTTATTACACACATAGAGCTTTGAATTGCAGTTGGCTACGTGGCAGATGGGAAGGGAGGTGAGTTAAAGTCCTCATAGAAAGGGGACAAAGGTCTCTCACACTCACAGTGAGGGTAATACTGTTAAATTGAGAACATTGGATTGTTTTTCTTCCCCAGCCACAAGAGTGTTTTCAAAGAGCATCATGATTTTCATTTCCTTTTCTGAAAGAAAGGTTCAGATATTTAATTAGACTGTGTTTCAGAGCTGCAAATTTCAGGCAAAGATGTCATGTGATCTTCCACAGCCTTAAGTTTGATTTTTATCCTCAGCGAAAGCTGGGATCTAGTATACATCAGTATTCTTTATTTGTTACTTTGATGATTTATGCCTTTCACTCAGTGCACTGGCTAATACAAAATTTTATTCTCTCTCTTAACATCCCCCTGGCATCCTCATGGAAAACAGAGTCTAATAAGTGATCACAGAATTCCACCCCAGGAGTTCAGGAGGCTTTAAGTATATTGCAGTATACAAATCCTTCACTGCATATCTCTAAGTTAATTGCTCAAGATACCATGGTAAATTTATAGAAGACTGGGCAATTAAATTCTGATTCTGAATTCCAGGCTTGAAAACTGCCATGCTTTCTGTCCCTTGCAAATAGTCTACCAGCTGAAGGAGTTAAAGATGCAAAATATAGTAGAAGCACAGATAAGGTAAGTGGAAATTATAGTTAGAAATAGAATTTCAGGACAGCTTTTAAAGCAAGATTTGTAGTAAGCAAGGCAAGCAAGCAACTTAATCTGACTGCTATTCTCCCTCTCACTGTATTTTGAGCCTTATGAGATACTTCTTCCACTCTGCCTGATTGCTGGCCAGCTCAGCAGCTATTCACAGGCACTTCTGTATTACTGCTTAACCATCTGTGATGCAGTCTATATAGCTAACTCTACTACTTCCATGGGACTGGTAGCAGAAACTATTCAGGAGGGGGGGGGGGGGGTGTAATACAAACACGAGATTGGAGGCCATCACTATAATAGTAAGGGAGATCATTATTTTTACTGAGGGATTCTGGTGAAGGAAAGAAAATATCATCTGTATAGAGGAAAGAAATGAGAAGCTAAAACTAGGTTTCCTTTTATCCAACTCTTACTCCTATTACATGAAAGGGAAGGGGTACTCTGGGAGATCGAAAGGACAAAAGAGAAGATATGATTTCTCTCTAAAAAATGTGGGAATAATTATTACTAATGTAACTTTTTAATGTAAATATACACACTGATAAATGATTTCCAGGTTGTATAGAAATCATATATACAGCAAGATATTGTCTACAGTTTTCTTCCAATAATTCAAAGAACTTGACATTTTTATTGACAATCCTGTAAGCACTAGACTGATACCAGTTAATATGCTGATAAAACATGGTGATAATATAGTCTTGATATGAGTTTTTTCTTATGAGGGTGTTGATGAATATGAAAGTGTTCAGGATAAATCTGAAAGAGTCATTTGTGGCCTGAAAAATTTTCATAGATTTATAGAAATTAAAAGGGTTTGGGTTGGAGGTAACCTTTAAAGATCAAGCAGTCCAATCACATTTACTATGGGCACGGACATTTCTCACTAGATCAGCTTGCCCAAATATAAATCCTCTCTCTTTTGGAGCAAAATCAGTTTGTCAATAAAAATAGCATCATTTTTTTTCTTCTGCTTATTTTTAGAATTGTATCAGATAATAGGTTTTACTCCAGTTATTATGTATTCCATTAGTTTTACATTTTAAGAAGTTAAAATCAATACCTTCTGGGACTAAGTCAAAATTATAGTTACAGAAATTGATTCTACCAACACGGTGAATTTTAAAACTTAATTGTTAAGAACAAAACTGTTTGTCGTGGTTTAACCCCAGCTGGCAAGTAAGTACTATGAAACTGCTCACTCATTCCCCCCAACTCCCCAGTGGGATGGGTGGAGAATTGGAAGAAAGTAAAACCTGCAGTTTGAGATAAGAACAGTTTAAAAATTGAAATAAAGTGTAATACAATATTAATAACAATAAGAAGAAGAATTAAAGAAAGTGGAATAAAACCCAAGAAAGACAAGTGATGCGCAATACAATTGTTCACCACCTGCTGGCCAATGCCTAGTCCATCCCCAAGCAGCGATCAGCCACTCTTGGCCAACTCCCCCTAGTTTAGATACTGAACATTATGTTCTATGGTATGGAATATCTCTTTGGCTAGTTTGGGTCAGCTTTTGTGGCTGTGCTTCCTCGTGGCTTCTTGTGCCCCCCCCTCACTGGCAGAGCATGAGAGACTGAAAAGTCCTTGATCAGAGTAAGCGCAACTTAGCAATAACTAAAAAATCAGTGTGTTATTAACATTATTCTCAGACTAAAACCAGTGGAAAAAAAACTCTATCTATCTCAGCTGAAACCAGGACTCTGGTCTTCATAAAACTGTTGATAGACATTATTTTTGCATATTTATTCACTAGGGAAACATATTCCAGATCTTGTCTGGAATGCATGTGATGTTAAAAATCATAGAGATACCCACTTACTCGCTATAAAATTTTGACCAGTCTCTGCAATATAAAATTTTTGCAAACTGCTTAAAGAAAGCTACATTGATAAAAGCGACTCAAAGAATCAAAGAACAGTTGAGGCTGGAAGGGAGCTCCAGGTGTGGCCCCACCAGAGCTGAGCAGAGGGGAAGGTTAACCTTCTCAATCTGCATGTAATAGTTTGCCTAATGCAGCCCAGGATGCCATTAGCCTTTTTTGTGTCAAAGACACATTGCTGGCTATTGTTTAACTTGATGTCCACCAACACCTTTTTTGCCAAGCTGCTTTCCAGCTGGGTGACCCCAGCACACGTTTGTTCCTGGGGTTGCTCCTCCCCAGGTGCAGGACTTTGCATTCCCCCTTGTGGAACTTCATGAGGTTCCTGACAGTCCATTTCTGTAGCCTTTTGAGGTCCCTTTGGATGGCAGTATGGCCTTCTGGCATATCAGTCATTCCTCACACTTTTGCGTCATATGCAAGCATGTTTGTGCATACAGATGTGCTGCATATCTAGCTCCTTTAATGATACATTAGTATTTTTGGTAATACAGTTATTTAGGTCTTCTGATTAAAAGACACTATTTCTTGTCTGCATCATGAATAAAAGCTTATTATTTTCTAGGACCTGTGAATTTTATTTGTCCTTTATGTAGCTGTTTTCCATTTTCCTGTTCCTTTTTAACCAGAGATTTTTCATGGATGCTCTTCCATTACTTTTAGAATGCCTGTGTTTTTAATGTCTTTAAAAAAAATAATAATTATTTAATGAAGGAATTAATTTCCACTGCAAATATGGGAGAGGGAGACTTCGTTTAACTGCTACTTTTCCTTCCTCTCTTGACCCAGATTCTTTAATAAAAGTCCTGTAGGTGACTGAAGAATTGGGAATTGTAGGCAATTAGAAAAAAAACATAATAAATCATTCTTAAACATTTCCTAATCATTCTTAGTTTTTATTAATTTCTTTTCTTCCCACTGAGTTTTGTTCATGACTGTTCTCAGCTTAGGAGATAAATCCTTTTAATGTGTTATAGCTCTGATCCTCAAAGGCTTTTGGATTCTTAGCCCTGACTGAAATAATGGGATTTATTTGCTTTGGAACCACAGCTGAAAAAACCCTTGTGTCTTTATCTTGCTGTTTAGGATATTCTGCTTGGATGTAGGAAGCCAAATTAATCCACAAGCACTTGCAATCGCCTTGTCTTTAACTAACACAATTAAATTTCTTAGAGAATTGTCCTATGCTGTTTCTATTTTTTTTTTTCTTCAAAGCACCTATTACAAATGTCTGCTTCATTGCTTTTAGAAAAATCTGTATTAGTCATTGCTTTTTTTAACCTTGCTAATCATTTTTGAATGTTCTCTGAGATCTCCAATCTATCACATGACAGGGATATGTCACTTTTAGAATGATTCTGGGCAAAGATGCAGTGTGTGGTTTAGATTTAGCATGCCTCATTACCATCTTATTTGCTCCTCTTTTTGGGGACAAAGAATTATGGTGCTCTCTGGCAGCTCTTTGAAGACTTATGTTCAACATTTCCTTCCTGAGCTTACACAGCTCAGCAACAATTTTAGTTCTTCAGAAAAGCTGCATATTATGTTATATTATAGCTAGTAAAACAGGCTTGTTTTGTTGATTGTGAGTAAGAGAAAAGTGTTTGTGTCCTGACACCTGTAAGACTGAGGATATTCAAGATCCTTCACTATAGGCTTATAAGCACTAATTCTTTCCAGGCAAATCTGATTGCTTTTTGATGTTATTACAAAGCTAGCAAATGATCTTACTCTCAACATTAATTAAAATCAACTTAGAAAATTACTCTTTCATATTGACGGGTTCTAACTACAGGGCTGTGAAATAGAGTAATGACGAATAACAATGTATTAAATTTTGATGAGATATGGTCCTTGTTTGATTGGGTCCTATTTTAACATTTTCATTAATAAATTCATGTGGAATCTTGGCCTCACTGAAGTGTATGACAAAACCTACTTCAGCAGCCTGGGATGTGCAATAAAAGGTACATTAATGAGAGTCCCACCTGATGTTACATTCAGCTTCAAATAATGCTGGGAACAGAAAATAAATGTAAAAAAACACTACTGCAAACAATAAAAACAGAACACAGGAAATAAAATTAGTTTCAGTTTGAAAATATTTTGTCTCATTAGAGTGTGAATAGAAAAAAAGCTGAAAGTGTCAAATTCCCTATTTGAGGTGCTGAGAAAAAAGTACAAAGCCCCTCCATAAGTCATAAAGCTGGCAGAGCATTCTTAAGGTAATGTTTAAAAATGCTTGCATTTTATATATGAAATATCTGAAATCATGCATAACAAAGCTAACAATAACATAATTTAGCTGATTAATTTCCACACGTGCAGATGAACACCTGCTATTGCTTATGTGGTGCAAAATTGTTGTTGTATTTGGTATTTGTGTTCCTAAGTTACAACTGAACAGAAACAAAAGTCACAGTTTAGAAGAGCCAAAGCCTTATTCTAGAGTCTAAGAAACATTAATCTATATGATTAAGGAAAACATGTAAAGGATGGTTAAGAGAAAACATGAGATTAGACATTTGTTCTATATCTGAATGAGTCATGAACAAAAAACATCCATATACTTCACTAGAAATTTTAAAACATATTTTCCTTTCTTCTAATTTAGAATAGATAAATTGTATAAGAAATAGAAGTATCAGCAGTATGTTAACGCCAGCAGCATGTAACATAAGCAGAGAAGAAATCTGGATTGTTAAACAAGAACTGTATTGATTTACCTAATCAATGTTCTTCACTAATTGATAACATTGTTAAGTGGATTAAAGATTTGTTGGAAGATATTTGTCTGGTGAATATATTCACATTGGCTTGCTCTCCCATCCCTCCACTACTTTGTCCTATATCATGTCATCTCATTATTAAAGGATGAAGGTCACAGTTTTATTTGTAAAGAGTAAAGTCAAAGAAACAGCAAAAACTTGCTTTTCTGAAGAGACCAACACTACAGCCGTGTTTCGTGGGAATAGTTATTATAATATCTAACCTGTATGCCATGCTTCCTATCTGCAGGTATCAGATACCTACAAAGAAAGTGGTAAAAGAAAAAAGTCCTAAAGAGCTGAAAAGCTCTCTTAGGGAGATTTTGCGAGCAAATAAAATATTTACAATAACCAAAGTAGAATACTTTTAATCACTTTTTGTATAAATTCAGTGTATTTGGAATGAATATCCAAAATCCAGTTAAGAGCATATACTAGTCTGACAAATAAGCTTGGCTGAAAATCAGTGTTCTAGCTTGTAACAAACTTGATGTCTGGCTTGTCAAATAATTTGACTTCTGAGTTAAGATTCAAACCCTGACCCCTTGATCTTCTACACTAGATAAATATTAATTTGCTTCAAAACCTTTTGGAGTACTCTCAGTCAGTTCCCCATGATGCAAAATCCATCTGTTATTAGAAAGAGTTTTCTGTAGCGACTGTTTACAATGGGGTGGATGAAGAGCGAACTCAATTAGGTTTTCTTTCTGCTCTGTAGCATACTCCATCATTATCTGGTGTACACTTACTCTTAACAACTAAACCAACTTCATGTGCCGTGCCTTAGAGCAAGCATTACATATCCTGAGTCTAATGCTATGAAAACCTCTCCCTAGTGGGACTAAACACAGATTTCTCACTATTTCAAAGACACACATGGGTAAAAATAAATAAATAAATTAGGGGGTGTTGAAGAGTAAGTAAGGAGGTAGAGGCACTGCACATGACACATATCCAGGGCCAAGTGTTATGTGGCTGTGGCCCATCTGTCATGAAGGCATCTGGCTCTATGTGGTATGTGTGAACCACTGCTTCTGTTCACTAAGGACCAAAAACCACTGTGTGACATAAATGCATTTTGTAATACAGATACGTATTTTTTTCCTTTGTTCAAAAAGTTTGACACAAATAAAAAAAAAAAAAACCATGATGCTGCAATTTCAAGCAAACCACAAGTTACACTGAAAACTGATTATGCGTGTAGTAGTAGTGCACAGTAGTAGTGCACTCACAACAACAGTAGGACTTGTGGCAAGATGTGCTACTGCCTATGGCACAGTGCCAGGCACATCACCTCTTCTAGCAATGAATTCACAAAAAAATCCTTTGAAGCCAAGATTTTTCAAATGCATACAGAGGGCCCAGAGGATTGAAACCATTCATTCATACAAGTTCACAAGAAGGATCTAACAGCTGAGATGAAAGGCCTGTAAAGACGTTAAGATTTTAATAACCTGGGATACTAAATAGTTTCTAAGCCCACACACTGATCCTGCAAATTTCTTATATGTGCCATACTTGGTATGTACTGTTGAATCTTATTTTCCCTTCTACTTGGATTCTTAAGACATTAATGAACAAAGTTGCAAGCACCTTTAACTTTTTGGATATTGTTGTAATAATAATAATAATAATAATTCTGATAATTATTTTCTGCTAATGGAGGTAGATTACTTGCCCACAAGATAAATTATCCTTTATTCTCAGTTCTGCTTTCCAGTTTTCCAGCTCAAGAAAGGGAGCAGAAGAATTCTTTTACAGCTTTCAGCATTTTGTATCTCAGAATGGTGATCAGGTAAGTTCCACTACATATTCTCCCATTATCCTGTTTTCCCACTAATTCTTTTTTCTGAAAAGTTTATCTGAAAATACAGACCAATTCCTCTATTCAGATGCAGCAGTAATATTCCCCAGTGTGGCAGAGGCATTAAGCTGGTTTTTTTTTTTTTTTTTTTTTTTTTTAATTAATTGGCAAAAAGTACACTGGTGAGCAGAATAACTAAAGTAGAAGCATTGCTACTGCAACACTTGATGCACTTCCATCCCTGAGATCCTGTCACCTCTTAGGGACTTCAGTTTTCTACAGGAAAAACCTCATACACCACACTGATAAACAGTAACATACAATCTTGGGACCGATAGGAAGAGCAGATATTGCACTCAGATTTTGTTCTGAGAACATCAGCTGTAATATGAGATTTTTTAAGGCCAAATGGAGAAATATATAAAGTTGGTGAGTTCAGCATTGGCTTAACTCTTCTATTGCTGAAGGAAACAATTAAAAATTTTTATAGGCAATGTTAATCCCTTGTAGAGCAGAGAATTTCAGCTATGAATGTCATCCTACGGACTAAATATAACTTTCTTCTCAAAAGAGTGCTCTCCTAATTTGCATTAACTGAGATTCTCTCCCCTCAAATGTTGCACAATTAAATGTGTCCCACTACACAGCTGAGGTCTCTTAGGTTTCTCTCAGAAGCCTTAGCTTGTGTGTGTCATGCACAGTTGTAAACTCAGAAGTAACCAACAGTAAAAGGAAGATAAAATGAATGTTATCTATCCCTTTCCCTTTAGAAGGAAAGAAAACAGGGTCCTGCTTTGTTCATGAAAGCCCAGCATTCACAGCACAGCAGTCAGTCTTTGATTTAGAGCTGGTTTGCACCAGGGGTGCTATGGCACCGATTTTTTTTTTTTTATGGGCAAAAAATGAGGATAACAAGGCACTTAATAAGATCGATTTAGAGATACAGCTGCAAAGCATAGTTTAAAATCATCAGATGTTTTCTTTTTCTCTCTTTACCTTCCTTTTCATCTCCAAAGCAAGAACAGGAAAACAGACTTATGAATTTCTGCGCTATTTTTTTTCTCCCTTCAAAACTTATATCTTTAAAAAATAACAAAAAATCCTTTGCAAAGAGCTGACATATTTGCCACTACAATCATAAAAGCACGTTAGAAAAAGGCATATAGAGAAGTAATCAAACGTTGATAAATTCTTTAGTAACAACTAAGAATTACAAACACAGAAAAAAAAACGACAAGTTGATCCTGAGATAATTAGAATTAATGACACCTGGTTGCCCACAGATTTATTTTCAGCATCCTACAGGCAACTTTTCTCTCTGTGTCCACCCCCATCCTCTCATTCTCAGTTCCCCTTTGTGTCTCCATACTCAAAACACTTGTTTTCTCAAATCTCCTGTTTATTTTCCTGGGTCAAAAGCAGCATATTATCCGACTGATACAAAGGTTTGCACTAAGTATGCTCTTAGGTTGATGAGGATAAGTTGCAATTGTTTTTCTCTCTTCAGAGGGTGTTAATGATTGAAGAAATTACAATCTCTTACTAATGTTATTGATGAAACCTGAGGAAATTTTTTCTCTCTAAACCTAACCTGTTATTTTCAGTGTAGTTGAAAGCTGGTTGATGATGTCAGAGCTACTAGAGGAGGACTGAGAGGTACAGACAGTTTGATCATGTGAAACTTCTTGCCTTAGAAAAACATGCTTAGGGATAAAAAGATGGCTTATTTCTGGCTTGATATGACTTAGTGTTGCTTCCAGAAGGATTTAACCTTTCATAGTAATTCAGCTCCAAGCTTTCCACTGTAAGAATGTAAGAATGTGTGAAGTCCTTTATAGAAACTGAGTTTTAGTGATCTCTGTTAATAAAATGTTCCTGAAATAATTGATTTTCAGGTTTCTTTCAGTTGGATTCACATATAAACTCAGAAGATCAAAATAAGAATATCCTGTCCTAAAAAACTATGCTTTTATTTTTTTCTTTTTCATTGCAGATGTGAGCTGAAATGTAGAAAATTGAAAGCAGAAACATAGTTCAGAGAAATTTCATTGTTTCAATATATTTTCAGCCATGAATAAAATGCAAAACAGGACTAATATCTAACCAGATGACTTCTAACAACTGAAATCCCCACATTTCCTTGTGCTGGTAGACAATTTCATACCTTGCTACCTATGGTGGAAACGGCATGAAACTGAGAAGAACCTGTGCTAATCATTAAGAAAGCTCCGAGATCTATGGGGAAACAAAAAATATATGGTGAGCACAAATGTAATAGGCTGATGGGTTCCATTATGAGGATACTCAGCCAATCTAATCAGGCTCAGAGACACAAATCTTGGAATTTTTAAGACAAAAGCAAAAAAGGGAAGGCCTTTTTTCAGTCTGACCACAAATTGAAATGAAATAGCATTCTGGCTTCAAAGGAGTAAAGAATTGCATTTTAATTTTCAGTTTTCTTGCAGAAAACTGGTTGAAAGAACTGTTTTGAAATATGTGGAATTCAAATTTTGCTAATCCCCCATATTTCCATAGTAAGAGTCATCACATACAGCTATACATACAGGCCCAGAGAATTACAGAATTGTTCAGGTTGGAAGGGATCCCTGCGGTTAATCTGGTCCAACCACCCTGCTACAGCAAGGCCTCCTGGAGCCTGTTACCGAAGACTATGTCCAGATGGCTTTGGAATATTTTCAAGATAAGCAACTCCACAAACTTTCTGGTACACCTATGCCACTTCTCAGTCACCCTCTCAAAAAAAAAAAAAAAAAAGATTCCTTGTGTTCTGGAAACTTCCTGCTTTTCAGTTTGTGCTTGATGCTCATGATCCTGTCCCTGGGCACCCCTAAAACAAGCCTTGTTCCATCTTCTTTCCACTTTCCCTTAGGGCATTTAGGCACATTGATGAGCATTTCCCTAAGCCCTTCTTAGTCTTAACAGTCCCAGCTCTCTCAGCCTTTCCTTACAGATGGAAGGCCCCTTTGTCATCTGTGGCCCTTTGTATGGCTCTTTTCAGTATGTCCATGTCTCTCTTGCACTGGGTTGTTCAGAGCTGTACACAGTACTCCAGGTGTGGCCTCACCAGAGCTGAGGAGAAAGATCACCTCTCTCAACCCACTGACAATACTTGGCCTAATGCAGCCCAAGATTGCTGAAGTGAGCAGCTCGAGAGAGGCCGCCTTCAACACCTGAGCGGGGGCAGCTCAGCATCCAGGAGCCTCAACTCAGATCGATGACAGCCACCGAGGAAGCCTCAAGTCCCCGACAGGACGTGCCCAGGGGCCGGCAGCTCAGCGGACGCGAGGAGCTGACTCACAGGGGGGAGC
>JAOEHY010028583.1:4006-33766 GCA_025447955.1 Psilopsiagon aurifrons | reverse complement strand
GGCTGGTGTCCCACCACCTCAAGGCTCTTCCAAGCTGTTGGGTCTCAGAGCTGCTGTATCCCTGCGGGGCAGTGTGGTGTCCCTGTCACTGCAAGGAAGTGGGAAGGAAGGGAGGAAAAATGTCCCCAGCCCCATACAGTTTACTGAGGGTACTCATGTCTGATGTGACCCACCATGCCAGGGGCAGTAGAGAGGGATGTGCCATTCCTGGCTGTTTCAGCCTCGAACAGTGCAGCAGGCGGTGGCGCTGGTGCCCTTGGGCTCAGCACCAGTGGCACTGGAGCAGATTGAACTGTCATGAAGCAGCAGTGGTTGGCAGGGCATCATTTCTGCTCTACTGAGCCCTTTGATGTTGGTGAAGAAGATAAGTGTGAGAGCTCCTCTCCTCCCTGTGAGGGAGATGCCAGCACCTCACGCTGCTCCATCAGTGCCGAGCTCCATAAGAGCTTTGTTTTCCCCCTGACCCTGCTCAGGTGACACCAGTGCTCATCTCCCCCATCCAAACCCATGCCTCCCGGCAAGCCCTGGCTCCTGCGTGCTGGAGATCAGCCTGCACAGGGGGTGCCAGGCACTGGGGGTGCAGCCTCCCCATCACACAGAGGGTGCTGGTGTGACCTCAGGGGCTGCTGCTCATCATCCTGGCGCTGCCTCCAGCACTTTATAACCACAGTGGAGGGGATTTGCTTCCCAACCCCATTTCATGGTTTGCTGCCCACTCCCCATCCTCGTGCTGGCTTTCTCTGGGCCCCGTGTCTGGCTTCCCCCACACCACCGAGGGCAGGCAGGTGATTTACCCAGTGCTCTCTTTCCAGTCTCCCAAATCTGCTTTCATCAGCGCAGCCAAGAAGGCGAAGCTAAGATCCAACCCGGCCAAGGTCCGGTTTTCAGAGCAGGTGACAGTCGGCGACACAGACCCAGTAAGTCCAGCCCTGCCTTCCTCTGGGATTCACCCTCTTGAGACAGCCTGGGGGGCACAGGGCTCCTCTGCCCTGATTTGGGTTCCATAGTGGGAGCAGCCCTCTGGCCCAAAGTCTTTGCAGGAGCACCCATGCATGGGGCAGCGTGACCAGGGTGTTGCGTGGCAATGGATGCTGTTATGCTCCAGTAGCATTCCAGCCCAGTGCCGTTATCTCTTAATTGCAGGAAGGTTTTATTAAGCAGCATACAAAACAAGAAGAACAAAACCAGAAAATCCAACCCTGTAAAGTGCTTGTAGCAAATTCTATTTTTAAGCAAATCAATTAAGTTATTGTCTGATCGAAACGCTTCTTGCTGAATAAATGAGCCTTCACCCACCTTCCCGCACAGGGCCTGTGCATGGTTGAGGTGGGCTCGGCTTGGGTTACGGGTCAGGAGAAGGGTTTGGTTCTGAGCCATCCCGGCCAACCCCTCCCTCCTGGGACACCAGGTGGGGAGTGGGACAGACACAGACACAGATCTGGGATGTGCCAGACAGAATGGGATGCTCTGTTCCTGCTGCAGCTGCAGGGAGCTGGGATGTGAGTGTGTCACTCTCTGAACTGCTGCTTCCCGGTGGATCAGCAGACGCTGGGTTTTCAAAGGAAATGTGCCTCTTAGCGCATCGGCCCAGAGAAGCGAAGGATGCTGAAACCGCTCCATCACTGACACTTGTTCTCTCTCCCCTCCCTCCCTCTGTCTCTCTGTGCCCCCAATCCTTCTTGCCTCCCCTCCTGCTGGCCCCATGTGCCAGGACATGCTGAAGAAAGAAGCACTCCTCCTCATTCCTAATGTGCTGAAGGTTTTTCTGGAGAACGGGCAGATCAAATCCTTCACATTCGATGGCAGAACCACCGTGAAGGTGGGCCCCTCCGCTCCCCCCATGGCTCCGTGAGGCTCCTCTCCTGCCTCATGCATTTTTCCCTGTCTCCTGCTTCCTCACGCAAGCACCGCAGCGGCGCTTGGCTGGCTGTGAGCTGCCACTGCATGATAGATGGCCCCTGCGCCTCCCCAGGATCACGCTTCGCAGCTGGCAGGGATGGGGTTTTGCTGTCTTTCTCCCGCTCCTAACTTTGCCCCTTGCTGTGAGCCTGCCCTCCAGGCAGGACGGATGCTCCTGTGATCATCCCCACCAGGGGCCGGTTCCCTGCAGCCTCCAAACACCACAGTGCTACTGGAGGTCTGGCTTCTGGTCACCTCTTGCTGTGACATCCCTGCATCTGGCTGTGGCTGGGTACCACCCTGCAGCCCCTCTCTGCACTCCAGCACCTCATCCTGCACTGGCCATAGGTGCCAGGGAGGAAGGAGCTGTCAGTGGGGTGCCAGCTCCCACCCTGTGCCTCCCACCCAAGCCTGTCCATGGCGTTTGCAGGACGTGATGGTGACATTGCAGGACCGCCTGTCCCTGAGGCACATCGAGCACTTTGCCCTGGTCCTGGAGTATTCCAGCCCGGAACAGAGCCACCGGTTCCTGCTGCTCCAGGACAAGCAGCCACTGGCCCACGTAAGTGCAGGAAAGTCACTGGGATGGTGGTGGGCACAGAGAGGCTCTTCTGCCACCAGAGAGGGGCTTGGCTGGGGTTGTGCTGTGGGGTGATGTAGCCTCTCCTTGCCTCTGGAGTGGTCCTGCCTGCTCAGGGTGCAGAGGGTGGCCAAAAAGGGAGATGACCAGGGTTTAACCCATCCCATCCCGACAGCACAGTGGAGATGCTCTATGCTATGGTTCTGCAGCTGCAGACAGCATTCAGGACCATCTTTGGCCTGCCCAGGAAAGCCAGGAAGCTGGTGCAGCACAGGACCAGGGATAAAATGGGGACCCTGCTGGAAGTGTTGGTGGCATAAAGCTTGGTGGCATAAACCACTGCAGCACCAAGCAAAGCTGTCACACCAAGGAAAGCTGAGCTGTTCTCAGGATGAAAGGATCAGAATGTAGAAGGCTCCTGGGCTCACCACTCCCCTTTGCCACAGGTTGTGCAGAGGACACACTACCATGGTATGAGATGCCTCTTCCGTGTGAGCTTCTTCCCCAAGGACCCAATGGAGCTGCTATGCCGGGATCCTGCAGCGTTTGAGTACCTGTACATCCAGGTAGAGGACTCACTCCTAGAACTGGGATCTGATGGTGCTCATGGCCCATGAGTCTGCCCTGTGGAGCACCCCTCAGGGGATGGGTGCTCCATCCCCATGACTGAGGCCTCCTCTCCTCCCTCCTGCAGAGCCGCAACGATGTGATCAGAGAGCGCTTCGGCACAGACCCCAAACCAGAGATGCTGCTGGGGCTGGCTGCCCTCCACATCTACATCACTGTCTCAGCCACCCGCCCCAGCCAGAAGGTCTCCCTCAAGAACGTGGAGTGAGTCCTGCTCCCTGTCCCCATGCTGCTGCACAGCCCTCCTCTGGGGCCCGTCTCTGTGCTCCAGCTCAGTCCCTGTTAACTGGGGTGCTCCCAGCAATGTTTTAGGGTGCTGAATGATGCCCTGGGAGCCCCTCTGGAGCTGGCCAGTGGCTCCCAGTCTTGGCAGCAGTGACTTCAGTCACTGGTCCCACCATGGGACTATGTAAGACCCTCACACAGTGACATCCATCTTCACACAGCAGCCTCACCGGGGCTGGTGAGGATATTTGCTGTGAGCCCAGGATCATTTCCATGGGAACCCAGGCTGATTTTCTGCCTGGCATCCAGGGCAAGGAGACAGCATGCTGCCTGCATAATCTCAGCCCGCCACCCAGCCACGCAACCGTGGCTCAGCTCTCCTGTGCTTCCCAGTGGTCCTTAGTCCCTACGGAGTCTGTCTGAGCAGGCTGGCAGGGGAGGAAGGGGGGAGATGGCCCCCAAAAGAGGTTCGGGGATTCGCCCTGCATCCCTTACCATGACGGTGAGCGGGAGCCCGGTGCTGCTGGGTGTGACAACAACTGCGGGTCCCATCCGCTTGGGGACCCAGGCTGGGGCCTGCCACTGCTCCGCTGTGGCCCCGGGAAGTCCTTGTGCAGCTCCGGCTCCCTCTGATGGCGAGAGGATGCTCTCGGGCAGCATCCCCGCTCTGTGGGTCCCTGATCCGGTGGCTTTCCTCCCGCAGGAAGGAGTGGGGTCTGGAGCCCTTCCTGCCCCCCTCGCTCCTGCAGCTCATCAAGGAGAAGAGCCTCCGGAAATCCCTCTCGCAGCAGCTCAAAGCCCACCAGAGCCAGCCTGGCGGCACCAAGGTGAGTCCAACCCTCAGGGCCTGGGGGCGGTACCGTGCCCTGCACCCCAGCGCATCCTATCGTCCCCAGCTGCCGGGGGCGCCTGCGGTTGCTGCTCAAGTCCCGTTGGATGGGGGATAAATCCCAGGGTGACAGCCAGGCACCACTCTCTCTCTTGAATCCACTTCTGAATGTGGATTTTGGGGGCCGCAGTGAGGATTGGTGCAATGGGATCAGCCAGGAGCTGGCTCTCAGCTTGACCAAAGGAGCACACCTCTGTTAAGCCTGTGTTTATCCTTATCTCTGCTTCCGGGCTTGGAAAGCTCTAAGGGAGGCTGTTGAGCCACTGCCTCAATCCCTGAAGCCATCAAAGCTACCTTGGTGGGGGCTATATAGCCCCATATACATCTCTAGGGGGATTATACCCCCCTTGGGGGGTTTACATCAAGCATCTGGGCTCCCCCCTGGCTCTACCTCTGCTCCACGTTACCTCCCAGCATCTGCCCAGGGGAGATGCCTGGGTCCCTCCACCACATGTCAAGCTCGCAAGCTGACAGCCAGGGCAGCCCATGCCAATGTGCTGGATACTCTTAGGAGCTCCTGAGTTTGTGCCTCTTGCATTTCTCCCGCCCTGTGTTGGTGGTGACCACCTGTGTGATGCTTTTTGTCAGGTCTCCACGGCCCAGGCAAAGCTACAGTACCTGAGGATCCTGAACGAGCTGCCCACCTTTGCTGGGGTCCTTTTCAACACAGTGGGACTGGTACGGTAATGTAGAATGGGCTGGGAGGTGCTTGGCACTGGTCCTGGAGGGGAGAGACCGGGCAGGGGAGGCTCCCACTGAAATCACTTCCTTTAATCTCTTGCTCTGCCCTGCTGGGGTCAAAGCCCATCCAGAAAAGCCTTCAGAGCCCCTGCAGACTGGAGGTCATATCTTCAGCGCCGCAGGGTCATCCTTCCCGGGCAGACCAGAGCAAGAAAGATTCCATTTGCAGTCAAAGGCTGGAGTCTTTCTTCTTTTCTAAATGCATTCCCTCCCTCCTCTGCTTCCTTCTCTCAGAGGCAATGTCGGATCAGGCAGATTTGTAACAAGCTCTTACTTCTGTGTAGTGACACCAGCAGCCCTGAATATTTCATGTGGACAGTCAGTTTGGTTCTTTATATCTAAATAGGCTTGGCATCCTGCACACCGTTCCCAGCTCCTCAGAGAGGCTCAGGGATGGGGGATTCACAGCGCCAGCTTCACTTCCTGCTCTGTAACAGCAACCTGGGACCAGCTGAGCTGGTTTGGCTCCATGGACAGAGCCAGGCACAGCCCCAGGGTGCATTCATTCACCCGTCTGTCTGTATCTCTCCATGTGCTTGTGCTGCCAGGACGAGAAGCAGCCAGCCACCACGCTCCTGGTGGGACCCCGGCATGGCATCAGCCACGTCATCGACCTGAAGACGAACCTCACCACGGTGCTGTCGGAGTTCAGCAAGGTCAGCAAGATCCAGCTCTTCAGGGAGAACCAGGGGGTGGCCCGCGTGGAGACGAGCATCCTGGATGCCAAGGTAGGCACGAGTACCACAGGGGAGAGCGGCTGGTGTGGAGGCTGGGGGCTTGGTGCTCACTTCTGAGGGGGTTCAGCTCTTTCCACATCGCAGTCACAGGGCTTGTGGTGTGTAGCATCTCCCCTGCCTGGCTCTATGTGCTGCAGATGCAGGGGCTGACACCAGGGCTGTGCAGTGCATGGTGGCCTTCTGGTTGTGACCCAAACACCTACCCAGTGGTTCGAGCAGGGTCCTTGGGGGTACACAGCCCAGGCAAGCAGCAGGGCTCTTTGGAGGCAGGTCAGCATCTCAGCTCTGCTCAGGGCTGGAGAAGAACAGGCCATGGCTATACCTGGTTGCAGGTACTGGAGGGGACTGGTGGGGTTTTGTGCACCAGCAGCACTTGTGGAGCTTGTCAAGCCACACAGGATCATGGAATGAACTGGAAATGATGGGACAGGGGCTGTCAGGCTCAGAGCGTGAGAAATGATCACTGGGTGGCCCTGGCATGGGTGGCCCTGGCTCCATTAAGCCAGCTCTCAGGTATCATGCCAGCTGCCTCTGTTACGCTCCCCTTCATCCCATAGAGAAGTCCTTCCAGAAGTCCTCCATACAGTCCTTGCTGTATGTGCCCTCCTGGTCCTGTGTGTTATCATCCTCCCATCCCCTGCTAGTTGTT
Source organism: Psilopsiagon aurifrons (assembly GCA_025447955.1). NCBI lineage: Eukaryota > Metazoa > Chordata > Aves > Psittaciformes > Psittacidae > Psilopsiagon > Psilopsiagon aurifrons. The sequence goes on along the minus strand of JAOEHY010028583.1, from coordinate 27,419 downwards.
GTGTGGTGCAGTGCTGGTTCTGGCAATTGATCCCCATGGTCAGGCCCCATCGCCTTTCCTCACCCCATGCAGTCTTCTGTCTCTCCTGGGTCCCAGGCCCCTCAGAAAGACTGTCAGCAATACAGGAAGAGCTTTACTGCCTTCTTGTGCAGCAGGAGATCTACCATTGGGCTTTGCTCAGGTTGTTAATGTCTTGGGCAGACTCGCAGGAAGGAAGCTGTGTGCCTGTTCCAGAGCATCCTCAGTGGCACTGCCTCCCTGTCTTCCCCTAAGCAGACAGGGTGTATCTGCACAAGCTCTGCAAGCCTTTGGCTGTAGGTCAGTTTTGCTGCCCCTGCATTCATCACTTTCCCCACCCCGAGACTGATGAAGCTGAGCTGCTTTATGGCTGCCTCTATGTTTTCTCATCTCCTGCAAGGTCTCTAAGCCTCAGCCCTCTCTGCGGCCCTTTCCTTGTGCTATCTATTTCAGCTGTAGCCTCGCAGATGTAATCGTGGTGGTTCGATTAGGATCCTCCTGCTGCCTCCTCTCCTGGTGGATTTTTAGCACTTCCTCCCACCAGGCCCATTAATTCCTCCAAGGCTGTTTTCTTGCTGCTGTGCCTGGTCCAGCAGCTCTGCAGAAACACCCCAGGAACCTCTGCCAGAGCCACGCTCATCCTCACCCCCTGCCTTGACTGTTCCCTCATCAGAGAAACCCAGGTTTTGCATTTCAGTGGGTATTGGGGCAACTCTAACACCTGTAATGCACCCCACTGAGGTCATTGGTTGCCCAGGTGAAGTCCTGCTGTGCCTGGCCCTTCAAAACCCTACAAGCCCCCCACTGTAGCTTTGGTAGGTAGCTCTGGCTGCCTGGGCTGTGCAGGAGCCTCCGCATTGCTGCTTACGGAGCAAGTATAATCAAGGGGTATCAGCTGAACCATGGTTCTTGAATGGTTGAACTTCTGGTTCCTCGAGTGCCCACATCCCTTGGATATGTGTGTGTAAGTTGTGACATGAATAATGTGCTGGTCATGGCCCTGTGTTTGACTGCTCATGGCTCACTGTGGGCACTGGAGCTCAGTGTTCCTGCTGTTATGTAGCTCCATGGCTGTCTCACTGGCTGCAAGTACTGCATGGGGAGATGTCCAGCGCTGGCCTTGCTCCACGCAGTGCTGCTCAGCCCTGGGAGCACACTGGGCTCATGGTGGTGGGCACGGGTCCCTCTGGTGCCACCATCCCTGGCATGGGAGAGGGCAGTGGCTGTCGCTGGCGCAGTGCGGTGTGTGGCTGACACTGGCCACAGCAGCGGCAGACGAGCTGGCGGCTGAGGTGATGCTGACATCCATCTGCTGTAAATCAGGTGGCAGTTCCCACAGGGCTTCCCCACCAATCCCGCAGTGCTGCTGCCGCAGCCATGCTCTACAACTGTGATGAACTCCACCACCACCAGCCCTTCCCTGCTGGAGGGGCAGGCTTTGTCCCTCTATCCCAGTTACTGGAGAAAAGGCAGTTCGTCAACAGCTTCCACTATCATGCTCACACGCACGGCAGCTTTATCTCCCAAGTGGCTGCCTACAGCCACTGAGAGCCACTCTGCCTGCCTGGAGCAGAGCAGCATCCCGCCTGGGAATCTCAGCAGGCTCAACAGCACCTGGCTGTTACCTGTCTGCTGTTACCTGCTTCTTTTAACCATTGTCCAAAGGGCTGGGTTTTAAAGCCAGAATGACTGTTCCAAAATGAGGCATTTATTGCAGGACTGCGATGGATGGGGCATGCTAACAAAAATCAGGCAAAATACTCATTTCCTCAGAGCACTAATGTGCTTCCTGCAGTTATTCGTGTTGCTGATGAAAGCCATGGGTTGCAGTTAAATCTGGTCCCTCTGTGGCCACTGCACTGTGATGCCACATGCACTGTGGTGCTACATTGTGGGATGCTGGCATTGGGGCAGCTCTGGTTCATTCCCCAGGTAACAGCAGGGATGCAGGAGTGCCAGCCTGGGTAGGTGGGGTGCTATCAGCTTGACACGGCTGCGTTACTGTGGAAATGGCAGATGGTCAATGACAGACAAGGGATCTGTGCAGAAAAGCCATTTTGCATTGCTAAGCTCTGGGGTTATTGATGCTGTGTAGTCGATTGCAAGGGTTAACGAGAGGGGTCAGGTCATGGAGCAGCTGTAAGCCAGGATCACACCAGCCAGCACTGCCCTTACATCCTTATCTGCTGCTTGTCTGCAGCCACAGCATAGATGTACCTGCTGGGAAGGAGCTGGGGCAGACTTCCAGGTAACAAGCAGGCTTGAGGAGATCATAAAGCATCTGCATTTAGTTCAGGAGGAGAAGAAACAGTGTTTGTCTTATAAATTGTTCACTGGGTGCTAAATTGGTTTGTTCTGGAGCTTTTCCATCCTGGGCTTCAGTTGCTATTTTAAACAGCCCATTTAGGATACAAACGTGGGGCTGGTGCCTCTGCTTTGCTTTCCTTAGCTCTTTGCCACTGCAAGGGTGGAAAGGAGGAGGACAAATGCTAGCAGCACCCCTCACAGAGGAGCTATGCAACTTCAGGACAGAGGAACAAAAGCCTCCAGACCTCTGCTGCTGGGTCCAAGGAGGGCTTTTCTTCCCTGCACTGTCCAGGGGAGCTGCTGGAATGAGAGGACGAAGTCTCACCTTGACAGCCAGAGATGGAGTGGGGCAGATGTGCTTGGAATGCTGAGAAGGTTCACAGCACAGGACGGTGCTTCCCCAGCTGCTGCTGTGGTGCAGGTGTTTTGCAGGATCGTGTGGTCATTCCCACATGGCAAAGCCCGGACTCTGCTGGGGCTGTTGCTTCTGTACTCTTCTTCCTGCACTCTGGACTTGGTGGTGTTTGAGCATTGATTCTGGAGCTCATAGATTCACTCAGGACAGGGTGGTGGCACATGGTGTCTCCTGTGATCTTTATGTATAAATGCGGCTTGTCTCAGTGGTCTATGGGCCCCACAGGCTTTCATCTCCCAGGGGCTTCCTGCTCTGAGTTCTGGGACCAGCATTTGAGAGCAGCCAATGCTCCTGTGCCATCTCAGAATTGGGCTTCCAGGTGTGCATCCCCCTTCCTCCCCAATACGGGACTGGGAAGTCCTCTTCTACCACTCAGCATCCTGGGAAAGGCAGCGTCAGCATCTCCTGCCCAGCATTGGTGCTGATGGGGTGCAGAGGGGGTGAAGGGGCTGCTGCTCACTGTGCCTCCCCAAGCTCCCCAGGGCAGGAGGCATGGGGAGAGCTGCTCCGCTCCATGGGCACATGAGAGCCAGCTCCTCATGTCCATCTGAATGGCTCCACCAGCTCAGCCCCGTGGCTGTGCAGCTCCTGCAGAGGCAAAGGTTTTATTCGTACTGAAGTGCCTTTTCAAATGGAGCACTTTGATTCACACAGCCACACACCAGCGGGCCCTTCATTATGAACATCTTGACACTGGCAGGAAAGCTGCCGAAGCCTTCCAAATGGGAATGTGAGAGGAACAGAGCCGGAGCGCCTGAGCCTGGACAGGTGCCTGCAGTTGGACAGAGGCACTGTCCCAGGCTGTGCCTGTCCCCGCACTGGGCTGTGGGGCAGGAGCCCACAGTGCCTGGTCCCTTGCCAAGTGCAATTCCATCAGAGGCATGGGGGTAATTGATTCCCTGTCTCCCGGCAGGGCCTGCAGCCAGCCGGCGCGTCAGCCCGGATCAGAGGAAAACAAAGGGAAAATTAACTCAGAAAGGTCCCCGGCTGCTGCTGAGCCTGGAATCTGGCTGTTGATGCTGGTGTTCCAGGGGCATCCAGCCTGCCATGGAAGCAACAGGCTGCTGTGCTTCCTCTCCCCATGGCAGGAATCGAGTCCTGCCCATCAGCCACCCATGCCAAATTGTAGTCTGAAAATGGTGGGGAGCCCCATCAGGCTGACAAGGGCAGGTGAGGACAGCGTTACTCATGCAAGCGACAGCTAAAGGCCATCAGATTTTTCCCCTCACTAAGAGTGTGAAGCTTTGGAGTGATGATGGGCCTAAAGGCTCTGGTTCCCTAAGCTGCATTAATCTTTATTTGCATTAAGTCATTCTGAAACACTGACATCTCATGGGACAGAGGGATTAAGACTTCCTTCGGCTCAGTACCTGGGCTGGGAGGGGGAGATGCAGATCCTTGTCACAGAGCCTTTCTAGTGGGATGTAAAGCAAAGCACATACCAGTGTGTGTGCCAGTCCCGGCACTGCCCGTGGCACCCAGCATAGGAGCCAAACACTATGCGGAGAGGATAAGTTTCCAAGCCTGCAAAGCCAATGTTTATTTGTTCATTTAAAACAGGCACCCAGCTCTGAGGGTGCAAGCACAGGCTGGTGGTGCTGCAGCCCTGGGGGCCTGAGAATTGCTTCAACAAATGGGGAACACGGAGGATGCCAGAAGTGCCAGCGGGCCCTGGTCACTAGAAATCCCACAGGGAACAGCATGAGCCCTTTGAATAGCCAGGCGGGAGATGAAAGTCTGGCGAGGGTGCAGCAGGATGGAAAGGTGTAGGATGGACGCAGCAGCACCATGGCAGTAGACGGGAAGAGGCACCTACAACCCTGCAGTCTGTAGAGGTACCTCTCCATCCGCTGTGACGGACCATGCAGGGCACAAGGAGGGTATCACCCAATGGAGGTGGCAGCTGCTCGAACCCTCAGGGGATGCTGCTGCAGAAACCTGAAAGTCTGCTGCTAACCAAGGCAGGAGGTTTATTGATCAACAAATGGGAAATAATGGTCCTAATCACAAACAGCCTGGTATTGATAGAGCTGAGTTAATAGTGCTTAAGGGAGGGAAAGAAAGGTCAACATACAAGTGAAAAATCGACTGCTGCCTTGTTAGACCTGGATGCATATATTATTAAATATAAACTTGGCAGTGCACCACAAGTAAAGCAGGGAACATAAATTATGTAGATTCGTCTCCTACTCTTCTACTGCACTGCACTAAAGGAAGCAGGGTATGACCCAAAGTACATGATAAAGTGGGGAGATTAAAAGGAAATGCATATAAGCTTAAGGGTTATAGCATGCATAGATTGGGTCATAAATTAATTTAAATATGAGGACTGTTAAGATCCTCTAGCCTAACCCTGGCCATAAAACTTCCTCCAGACATTCTTCTGTGAAACCTGCACCTTTGAATAAGAGAATATCCTCCAGAAGGACATTGAGTTTTGATTTAAAGGCAGGGCATAATAGAAAAAGCACTATAGCCTTAATAAGCTAATGGAAAACTCATCTCTCATATCCAGTATAAATGTATTTGATTTACTTCCCAGAGAGACTGGTTGCCAAGCAGGAAACTTTAAGTGGAAAGTTTTAAGTCCCATTCTCTTCAGGACTGGAAAACTTAGCAAAGCAGTGTGCCTGAAAGATGTAAGCATCAATAAGCTCAGGCTGGTGTTGCACGTCTAAATGTAGGAAGAGCATTTTAAAATATGCTTCTTGTTGGCATATTACAGGTCAGAGAAGAATCTTTACATGTGCATCTTGCTGGGAATCTGATGTTTGGAAGAGGCATTTAAAGTAGGATTATCCCCATCTGTGTAAAACCAGCTTTCATGCTAAAGGTGCTGCTGTCCTGACAAAAATCAGACGGGCATTCCTGCTCTGGCACCCCAGGAAAGCAGAGCTCTAGGGGCCGCTTAGGTATGAGCCCCACTGCTGTCACAGTGTGAACGTGCCGGTCAGGAGGAGGAAGGTGATGGGCTGGTTGGCATGAGACACACACCATCAGGGCAGGGTGGGAGGATAACCAGAGGGTTGTCCTCATTAATAGTTTGTTCCCTGTCTGTTATTAACACCATCTCCTGATTAACAGCTGGGAAGAGGTACTCTGGCTGCCTCCCAAAGACTCGGTGCTGCCAGGGCAGGGAGCAGGCTTTGGAGGAAAGACACTGGGTTCACTCCTGCTGCATACTTCCCTGCCTTCCAGCTGCCTGCAGAAGTCTCTCTGCTCTATTGCACCACTGAGTTTAGAAAACTGATGAAGATTCACACTTTTAGGTTGGTGCCTTTTTGTCAGCTCTGGCTGAGGTTGGGCAGTGAGTTAAAGAAATGGCAGGGGGAGGCAGGGATGTTGTATGAGCCCCAGCCCATTGGGAACCAAGCCAATACTGACCACAGGCAACAGCCCTCACTGCTCCTTGCAGAGTGTTGCCAAAGGAAAGGAGGTCAATCCTGTTTACCCCAAGACATGGGTATCACAAGGAAACCCAAACCACAGACTACAGTCCTGCGTTGTTGGCACTTAGAGCAAAGCTGCCCTGAATTCACCATAAACCCTTCAGCAACATCAGTTGGGAATTCTTCATGCGACTGTTGAGTAAGTCAGCGTTTGCTCAGCTCGCCTGTCTTCACGAGATCAAATCTGCCTTGCCTGCATGAAACAGGGTGACCAAGACTGCTGATGTCTAAAAATAACACCTCCCTTAGCTGCCATCCCTCACACCTCCTCCCTGTGGCCTGATTTCCCGAGGAAACAGAGCTGCTGTGCTTGGGTTGCTCTTTGCCTCTTGACCTCACAAACTTCCAGATCTGTTGGCCACTTTGAGCAAGATGTGGCAGCAGGGTGGGAGTCTCGGAGGCAGGTGAGATGTTGCAAGCTTGGCAGGGCTACCTCGGTGGGTGGAAGAGAGGTTCAGCCTTGTAACCCCACGAGGGAAGGGGTTACAGCCAGACCTCTGTTAGAGAGCAGCAGAGAAGCCACCAAAGCCTGTGGGGATGGATGCACAGCCCAACTGCAGCAGCTTTGCTTGCATTTAGTGTCATTTTAAACAGCCAGTATCCATCAGCAGGACACGGAGCCCCCGCAGCATGAGCTCCCTGGCCATGGGAAGCTCACTGGAATGCTGGCAGCCACACAGGTTGATGACTTCAAGCTGCCTCTGAAGTGATTTAATCCCTAATAACAATATTTGAGCGCCTGACAATTAGAGAGGGACTGCCACGCCGCCTGCTTGCCAGGATGTGAGTAATCATTTCTAAGACCCCTCGCTAAGCTAATCAGTTTAAGGTTCCTCTTTTTCAGAGCAGAGCGCTACAACTGACCCCAGCATGACTGCTGGAAGCCAGTCTGGAGGCTGGGATTGCTCAGAGACCTGGCAGGGAGCTTGTGGCATCTTGGTGCATTGCGTGTGTTCTATCTGTAGGCAGGAAACACCAGTTTGGATGATTGTGTCTCACTCATGTTTCCCATCAGGAGGGCTGAGCCAGGGGCTGCTTCTTGCCAGTAAGAACCTACAGTCCCATCTCTGGATGGGTGGGAGCATCCTGAAGCAGAGGTGGACATAGGGCTGAGTCTCAGAGGTGCTGGTATCCAGGTAGGAAACAAGGACTGAATGGTGGGCACTGACGGAGCAGTCACGAAGGTCCATGGCTCTGTGCCATTCAGCCTCAGTATCCCTAATTGCTAACTGAGTACGTGGCGTGTGACTCACATGTGATGGAAGTTACCCCCGCTGGTTTTCCTTTTGAAAGGGAATTCTAAGCCACCTTGGTCTCTCCTTAATCTCATCGGCCATTGCCTCCCTGCCCTTGGTGTTTGCTTCTTTTCCTGTTGCTAGCACTCAAGCCCTCACTGCTGCACAGCAGATAGAGGAAAACGCACAAATGTCTCTATTCAAAAGATGGCTTGAAAAACATACCCAAGAATGCTCAGCCCTGTGAAGAAGGCACTTGTTTTAAGGATGCTTCATAGAGCAGAACTGGAACACATGGCTCCATTTCACCACTTACGTCAAGACTGGAGCTGTCCTGAGAGGCGTCACCCCCCTTCACCACTGCATGCCCGCCTCCTTCGAGCTATGTGGAGAATCTCTTCTCTCCTTTCTATCTTGATACTTTCCCTTTGATCTGTGTCATCTCATCATCTCTCTGCATCATTTTCCATGATGCAGAAAGAGCCTCGTTGGGTGGGCAGGGTCAGAGCCTCTCGGCAGAACGCAATTGCTTCTTGGGTTATTTCCTTTCCATGTTGGGTTATTTCTTTGCCTTTCTCTTTCTGCACAGCAGCCAAGGAGGGAAATTCTTTATCTTGACCCTAGGAGGAATCAGCCTCTGGCATGGCTGATGCCAGGGCTCTGCCAAGGGCTGATGGGTTCACACCAGGTTTATCGTGTGGTATGTTCCAGAGTGTGATGTGCCAGGTCTTCCTTACCAGAGTTGACGCAGTGGCCTAAGAAAGGAAGTGTTAAGCAGAACAGAGAACTGGACAATGGGTACCAGGAACCAGCTGTGGTTCTAAAACAAGAAAACCAAAATAGCTTTAATGCTTCTCACACTGTGTAGGCTTAAATGGGTCTTAAAACAGGTTTGGTTTGCTCTGGATGCGATAAACAACTTCTGAGTCCTGGAGGGCTGACAGTGTGCAAGAGACAGAGCACAGCAGGACAGACAACCTGAGCAACAGCAGTAGCAAAACATCCCCACTTGCCTCAGATAAGCCCTGTACCTGTGTTTGAAGCTCCTTTAACGTCAGGGTGTTTTATGCAAGGGGTAGATGAGGCCTAGAGCTGCAATAGCTTTACTCAAGGCACTGTCAAGTGGTTTTCCATCTTGTGGATTCACCTTGAGCAGTGCTGGGGCCTCAGACTGAGCATGGACCGCTTGAGTGAGCTGTGCTGGACCTCACCAGGAGGGTCAGAGCAGATCCCACCCCACAGCTTCCGTAGGCCAGCTAACCTTCTCCTCGGGACAAGCCGGGAGTGGGGAGTTGCAATGCCTGCCGCTATATTGTGCAGTGAGGTTATATGTGGCACATAGATCGTGTCTGGCTTTTCCTTCTCTTTAAAGCAAAGACCTTTTTTAGCGTGCGAATAAATACTCTCCTAAAAGAGAAGACACCATCTGCTCCTAAGCACAGCTTTCATTTTCTGAAGAGTTAGGTTTAAATAAGATCCACGTGCTCAGAGTGGTGGCTGGGAGAGCCTCTAATGGGGGTTTGCCCCTTCTGCATCTTGCTGGAAGCAGATGTCTTTGTTTAAAGGAAGGTGATGTGGCACCTGCAATGAAACAGGGGCTCTGGCACCTGGAGACTGCACAGACGCCCTGAGTTCCCTAGGGCCTGAGGATTAACCTGGTGCTTGCTTAGAGCATTGACATGCAGACAAATGATCAGGAGCCAGTTTCGTGGGGGCCCTGGAGGCACAGCCTGTGTCCTGTGGGGCTCCGACTCTTTCACCATCCTTAGGGGAATCAGCAAGCAGGAACTGCAGCTGCAGAGAGGCGCTTTCTTGCACACAGTGATTTGTTGGGTGACCTGGGGCAAGGACATGCATCTCTCCTGTGGGGGTACTCAAAGTGCCAGCCAGCTCACCAGTTACACCAATGCAGGGCTGCAGCACAACCCCTTGGGAGCACTGGTCCCGTGTCAGCGCATCCCTCATGCCTTCACCTCTCTTGCCTTCCAGCCACTGGTGCTGCTGATGGAATGGCCTGAAGCCACCAACTTCGCCTGCCTGATCGCAGGCTACTGCCGTCTCCTGGTGGACTCCAAGAAGATGATATTCTCCAGGGCCCCCAGCCAGCCTCCCCCTCCTCAGATTATCAAGGCAGGTATGTTTCAGCCTCTGCTTCTGTGCGAGACCCTTCCCCTGCCTCCTTTTCCTCCTCCTCCTCCTCCCTCCACCCATGGCTCTGCAGCATTAGAAAGGAGAAGGGTTTCTCTGACATCTCCCCTCTGCCTTTGTTCCCTGCAGACCCCTTTTAATCAGAAAACAAAGAGTAGGGAGTCAGGTCCTCATTTTGGGTAAGCTCTGACTTGTGGTGTAAGGTTGGTCCCTAAACACTCACTGCAAGTGTTCTGGCAGCTCCTAGAGCAGATCCAGGAGGTGCCGTTTGTAAAGACCTGTAATTGCTGCCAGCTAAGTGCTGGGTAACCTCACAGAACAGCCTGTGTGTTGCTGCAGGGATGCAGCTCCTTGGCCAGCATCCCAGCTCTGGAGGCCAACACGAGTGTATGCACTCAGCCAGGGACTGCTCTCCTGCTGCCTTTGGACACTGATGCCTTCATTAGTCAGGTCTGGGCTGCACAGGCAGCTCTGCTGACATCCTAAATCAGGAACAGATCTTTGGTGTCGCAGCTTTTCGGTGCCCAGCCTGATGCAGGGAGCATCAGGGCACAGCAGGAGACCAGAACAGCTACAGACAGGCTCTGTCCCACCAGGCACCGCTGCGCTCTTCCTTGAGGGTGGATTGCAGGTGTGAGTCACCCTCAAAATGATCAATGACCCTCAAGAGTGATGCCAAACAAGAGCCAACCATCAGCTACGTGCTGTTGTTCCGTGCAGGTGTTTACACTGAATGTGTTTTGTATAGGGAAATATCAAATATACAGGATCAGTGGCTGGAGATGGGCAAAGCACCAACCCAGCTGACTCTACCCCCAAACCTCCCGAGTGACACTGCCACTCCAGAGAGCTGTGACGAGCCTTCAGTTTAGGTGGCACAGTGTTAAAACTGAGGTGCGAGGTGGGAGGAGTGCCAAGAGCTAGCAGGGACCTGCGGAAAGGACTCGGTGCCTCTGAGGTCTGAGGAAGGCACCCAGCCACGGACATAGCATGTGTGGGAGGACACATGCACAAGAGGCAACGAGAAAGCATCTGCAGCAACACCAGGGAAAGACCTGGCTGGTGATGTTGGTGTAAGTATATGTGCATGGTTTCCTTTTGTCTCTTCGCCTGTGCTTTATTGATGGCTGTCACTGTGCTGCCATGGTCCTACAGGAACACATTTAGTCACATCTTGCTATGAGTGGAGGTGTTTCCAACTTAAGTGGCTACCATCAGGGTAGTCCTTTTCTGGGTCGTGTCACCCTGACACAGGCTACAGGGACACGTGACTGTAGGGAGTTAGAGGAATGCAGGAGGAAATGGAGAGCATCCCAGAACATCCCCAAGGGCTCAGAGGGAGTCTGGCAGGGCCCACGTTACTGGTCACTCAGGAGATGTCTCAGCATGTGCAAGTTGTGCTTTTCCACACTCTAGCATCAATGGTAATAGCCAAGATTTTTCCTCAGGGAGATTGTGCTTCATGGGTATGGTCCAAACCTGTGCCAAGAGGGGAAGTAGATCTTGAACTTTTCTTGACAGGCTCAAGAAACCAGTATCGCTCTGCAGGGGCCTGGAGTGAGTATGAGGGGAAGATATGGCACAGGGTGGACAGTGAAGGAGCAATGGATCCATCACACCAAAGAGCCAGCCCGTCTCTGGATGGCTTCGTCTGCCCTCAGGGGTGCAATGAAAATCTCTCTGACCAATGGAGGGGGTTTCTCTGCAGACCCAGTACCCTCAGCCCAGCCCCTCAGGCATCCTTCGGGAGTGAATTCAGCATGTGATGGGAAAACCAAGTCTGCTCACAGTTCTTGTCTCACTACTGCTGCAGGCTGAGGTGTCAGGAGCGAGGCAGATCACAGGCAGCAGGGTCATTAGCACATCTCTGCAGGAATGATAAGGAAGCCCCACTGGGATGAATCAAGTTAGCCCAGGTGTCGACGACTTTCCAGGCTGCAGGCTAGCTGTGCCAGTATCTTGAATGTAAAAGCAAGCCCTGGCCTGCGCTTTGTGCCTGGAATAGGAGCACATCCATCTTCCCTGAGGCCCATTGAAACCTCCTGCTGAACTGCAGACGTTTCTAGAAATGCACACTCTGTCCGGATGCTCTCAGTTATATCCTATTCTCCACTTTTCCCTGCAGAGCTGGATGCTAGATCCTTGCCTTCCATAGGAAGGGTTGTGCCGTGCTGGAGCTATACAGGCAATTCCCCTCTGCCACTTCTCCCTGCTCTAACCAGCAGCCACCATCAGCCAAGCAGCAACATGCCTTTGGCTGCTCTCTCATTTCTTCATCAGGACCTTCTCTCCAGCAGCTGGATTATGGATTTTAGGGGTTTGGCCCCATCCAGCACAGGGCCTGGCTCAGCATGGGCAGCCAGCGAGGCTGTTTGGGAAAGCCTCTGCTTCGGTCCATGTGCTGAACGTGATCCCTGGCTGCAGCAGCCTTGTGTTCACTCACAGAGCTGTCCTTCCAGAGGACCAGAGTGCCCATAAATGAGAACAGATATTGTTTTGTCTGGGATTTTAGCATTGCAGGTGATGAACAGTATAACACAAACGTATCTGGGAAGACACACTGTCCAATTTGTTCAGCTAATGAATTTAATTGGGATTTATTTGATTTAATCTATACTTGGTAACACGGAGCCTGCGTCCCCCCGGCAGCCGTTCACAGCACAGCTGCACAATCCAACTTGTAATGCAGACAGATGCCCCTCCTGAGGCTGGACCGCTGGCCACAAGTTCAGACACTATTTCAGCTGTTTGCCTTACCCACGGGAGCAATGGGAGGTTGTTGTAGGGCAGTGCTTAACAGCAGGAGCAGAGGGCATGATGCTGGGGGGTGAAAAGCTGGACATGAGCTGGCAAAAGAAGCCAACTTTGTCCTGGGCTGCATAAAGAGAAGTCTGCAGGTTGAGGGAGGGGATTCTCCCTCTCTACACTGCTCTGGTGAAACTCTCCCCTGGAGTGCTGCATCCAGCTCTGGAGTCCTCAGTACAAGAAGGACATGGACCTGTTGTAGTGGGTCCAGAAGAGGGCCATGAAAATGATCAGAGGGATGGACAGGCTGACAGAGTTGGGGGATTTAGCCTAGCAAGGCTCTGGGGAGACCTTCTTGTGGTCTTTCAATACTTAAAGGAGGTTTATAAGAAAGATGGGGCAGACTTTTTAGTACAGCCTATAGCATGGGACAAGAGGTGAAGTTTTTAAACCAGAAAAGGATAGGTTCAGATGATATAAGGAAGAAATGTTTTATGATGAGGGTGGTAAAACACTGGCACAGATTGCCCAGAGAGGCTGTAGATGCCCCATCCCTGGAAACATTCAAGGTCAGGTTGGATGAGGCTCTGAGCAACCTGATCTAGTAGAAGATGTTCCTGCTCATTGCAGGGGTTTGGAGTAGATGACCTTTAAAGGTCCCTTCCAACCTGCACGTGCAGGAGATTTCTTTCTTTGCATCTCCCAGCTGCACACTGAGCTGAGGGCTGGAGGGCAGAGCGCACATGGGTGCTTCTCCAGGGCAAGCAGGAGCTCCCTTGTGCTGTTTCCCCTTCTCCCGGGCGCTACTGCTAACGGGTCTGTTGTGCTTTTGGTTTAGATTACATCAACGCACACAACTTCCACCGGCCTGCTGCGTCAGGGCACACGGGAAAGAAAGAGAGCGGGTTGGTGGCTGGCTCTGCCGCTGGCACCGGAGCAGCCGGGGCTCCACCAGCCAGGGCTTCCGACTCGGAGCTCATCAGCTTCTGCTACCTGCACATGCGAGAGCAGAGGAAGGAAAGAGAGAGCGGGACGGACATCAATGAAAACCTGATTTTTTTTGAGGAAACGCGGCCCAGGACCAAATCTGACCCCACCTCCAAAAGCTCCGGCCAAGGCTACAATGGGACAGCTAAGGAGCACGACCCGGACGGCCTTGACCAAGACAGGCAGGCAGGCAGGGCCAGGGCACACACCATAGACACCCACCTGCGGAGCGACGCCTCGCACTTCTACTGCGAGTCCTGCCAAGCCAAGCTCAAGAGCCGGCTGGCCTCATGCAAAGGGGGCAAGCCCGGCAGCAACCGGGATAACATGGTGGACTTGATGTCTCTTCCCCCTCCTGGGAATGACGAGGAAGAAGATGAGACGACATCCCTGCTCCCTGCCATTGCTGCACCTCCTCCTGGCTTCCGAGACAACAGCTCAGATGAGGATGATCCCAAGCGCCGCGCGGCTGCCCAGAGCCAGGAGCAGGGCCGGCACCTCTGTAGCATCCTCTACGATGAGATCCCTGTCACACTGATAGACAACGTGCAACCACGGACGGTCCGAGACCATGCCCAAGAGCTGGATGATGCCCTGGTGTCCACCCTGCAAGCACTGGAAGCCCTGGCTGCTTCAGAGGATTGCCCGCATCCCCCTCCACAGCAGACAGCAGGTATTTCAATGGCCATGACTTCTTTTCTTCCTTGTAGCCTTTCTCTCCTTTGGTATATCCTTCCCTTTAGTCTCCTTCTCTCATCCTGTGTGTGATTGTGGAGCAGATTCTAGTAAAATCCAAGCTGTGGCAACAGGCTGTAGCAGATGCAGCCGAACTGCTGCTCAGGTTTCTAAAGAGCTGAAGTGGGACTCATCTCCTTGATGCCGCCTGAAGGAGTGTCTTGGTTACCCACTATCTGCCATGGTCCATGTGCCACGATGCTGGATTGAGTCCCTAACAAGCCAGTACTGTGAGCATGAGTTCCTCCCTGCTGTAACCCCACTCAGTTGGTACCTTCAGCCCTCGGTCTTTGCAGGTTCTCACCCAGGTTTTGCAGCGTGAGCCCTTCGCAGGGCAAACCTACTGTCAGAGGGGTGTCTCTGGGACCAGCCTGCTGGCAGCACAGTCCTTTGTGCCCCTCCCCACCTTGGTTTCCCTATTCACTATGGCAGAGTATGGGACTTGTCTGGCCCAATTTTCCTCCTTGGGCCAGGCAAGTCTCTGTAGCTCTGCTATCACTAACACTGGAAAGCTTCCCAGGACCTTTTCCTTGGCCAAGATCTGTTGCTGTGTTGAGCTAGCAAGCCAGCTGGTGCTGACAAGTGATCTCTCTTAAAAGCATTAACTCTTAGTTGCAGGAAGTCACTAAAACGTCTCCAATGGGATGCTGTGTCCTGCATTCCTGGAGCCCTCCTGCCTCATGAGGTTCCCCTGTCCTCTGTACAGCAGTGTGGTGTGAGCGTTGTCGTGGGGTTTTCTTTGTGTCCCTCCACAGGTCTTATTGTCCTGGCTGCCATCACTCCCGAGTCATCCCTGGATTCTGGCCATGAAACCAACTCTTCAGAGCTAACAGATATCTCAGAGATGGTCTCTGCCATGAAGCAGCATCAGAACGCAGCCTACTTCCTCGCTCAACACATTAACAAAGAGAACCTCCTGCCCAGAAAGGACTTGCCCTTCCGAATCCAGACCTGTGCTGCCCAGGCTGTCCTCACCTCCCCCTGCGCCCTGAGCCGCCAGGAGCCAAGCCCTTCATTGAAGCCAGCTTTCTCTAACCAAAGCCCCAACCTCACCAACTGCAAGAGCAAGCAGGAGCAGCAGCATCCTGAGAGGAGCTACCCCTCGGTTGCCAAGCCAGTGCTGACGCCCCAGCTCAGCGAGCAGAGCAGGGGGGCTCCAGCGTCAGGCTCTGAATGCAAAGGTGCAGGCCACAGAAAAGCTGCTTTTGAGGTATCTCTGCATGCCACAGCAGTCCCGAGCATTGAGCAGGCACAGGATCTACAAGAGAAGATGCCCAAAGAGGTCCAGCCAAGCTCCAAGCTCCTCCTGGATCAGAAAAGCGGTGTAACTCCTGCCATCATTGCGGCTGCTCTGCAGCAAGTGGCAAATGCAAAAGGCTCAGCTCCGCAAGTGATTGCAGCCTCAAAAGAGGACAAGAACACGAATGGTACCAGCAGCTGTGCATCAGCCAGCAGCAAGCCTTTGAAACCCAAAGGAGGTCCACAAACCGCAGAGACATCATGCAACTGCCAGCAGCAGCAGCAGCTCCCTCCACAGCAGCACTGTGAGGACTCTCCAAGTCCTAAGGAAGCTCACGGCAGTAAGGCTGAAGCTTTCCACAGCACCTCAGGTGAGGAAATGATGCCCAGTAAGACTTTTGCCTCTAAAAGCTACCAGCAAAGAGTGGGTAGAGATGCTCCAGGAAAAGCCACAGGTGGAGAGCCATGTCCAAAGGTGGGTGGGGAAGCCCCAAGCCTCGTCTTTCAGAAACACACAGCTCCTGCAAACCAAGGGCAGAAAATGCAACAGGAAAGCTCAGTCAAAGGTTTAAAAGCTGAGAGTAGCAACGTGCACTCTCCATCGCCTGGCAGCGCTTTCAGGAGCACCAGTGAGGAACCCAAAGGGCCAGTCCAGCTGGTGCACAGATCTGAGAGCCTGCAGATCAGCACTGTGCCTTCCAGGAAAGCAGAGAAAGCCCTGGACATGACCCAACAAGATGCTGATGTCCCAGCTAAACCCAAAGCTCCAAAAGCTTCCTTCAGGTTGAGGAACTTGTTCTCAGCAACTTTTCCAACCCGGCTGAAGAAGGAGACGGATGAACGGCAAGCCCAGCTGCAGAAGGTGAAACAGTACGAGCTGGAATTCCTTGAGGAGCTGCTCAAGCCAAAGAGCAAAGGCGATCTGCCACCACAGGAGTACCTTCACCCTCCTGCCCCCGGGCGCTGCAGCTGCCAGCTAAGGAGCAGCCCTGTGCAGAAGGTCCCGGGGATGTCGAGGGAGCAAAGGCGTAGCTGCGACTGCAAGCGGATCTGCAGGGGGGTGAGGCCACCCCCCAACCACATGGTGATGCCAGAGCTGGAGAGGAGAGGGAGGGATAAAGCTAGCAGTGAACAGAAGCAGGAGGAAGCCATTCGGCTGACAAGCATGAGCAGCCCTTCCAAAGGCAAGCGGATACGATCCACGAGTTTAGAGTCCAGAGACTACCGGTCAGATCCAGAGAACAGCATGTCCTGTTTGACCACGTGCGCTTCCCGGGGGGAGTGCATGGGTGCTCCACACTACAGGAAGCTTTTGCGTCGCTACAGCGTCAGTGAAATAGATAAGACTGATAGGACATCCCTGTCCTCGGACATCTACCAGAACATCTATACAACCAAACAGAAGGGCCCACAGAAAGAGCTTGAGCCCAGCATCCTTTGTCCCCTTTTGAAGAGCAAAATCCAGGAAGCCACTGGAATGCCTGACCCCTCCTATGTCCAGATAGCACAGGAGAAGAAGAACCAGAAGGGTTCAGCAGTGTTCTCTGTCCAGGAGGAGATGTATCCTAGTCCTGCTGAGCTGCGGGATGAAGACACGGAGGATGAGAAGTGCTGCTCCATCCGGTACTGCTTCTACTACAGGAAATGCGATGTTGCAGATGATGGGAGTGAGAAGGATGAGCTGTCCTATTCCATCCCCATGCAGATACTCCCAGGAATGAAACTGGATAATCAAATGGTCCCAGTCATGAGCAGAACTCTTCAGGTCCTGGATGCAACAGCCTGCAGTAGTCCCAGTGACAGCCAGACCCAGGAAATAGATTTAAGGACCTCCAGTTTTGAGGGGAGCCTGACAAAGATCAATGCCCTTCGAGGCCATGCCTACAGCTTTCCCAACGGGTTCCTGCAAGTGCAGCTGGACACCAATGAGCTCCTGACTATCCTGCGGCAGTGCGTGGTGAGCCCTGACGTCCGGGACTGCAAACCCTACGTCTCCCAACTGGCTGAGTACAAGCAAGAGCTCGCCCTCAAGTTCAAGGAGTTCCGTGCATCCTGCCGCCGCGTGGCAGCCGTCGACAAGAGCCCTACCCACATGCTCTCCGCCATCACAAGCAGCTTCCAGGTGCTAAGCAGCCTCATCGAGACGTTTGTGAGGCTGGTGTACGTCGTGCGCTCGGAGTCGCAGCGCCAAGAGCTGCTGGCGAAGGTGGAGGAAGTGGTGAGGAACTACACCTTCCTGCTGAAGGCTGCGGAGGAGTCCACGGCCAGAACGCTGAGCCACCAGCAGGCGGTGGAGCAGCTCAGCCGCCAGTCAGCCACGGTTGCCACCGTCATGAGCACGCTCACGCGCTCCCTAAAGACGTTGATCAATAAGTAAACCAGCTACGACAGCCAGCAAGCCGGTGCGTGCCGTGTGCTCGTGGTCCTCAAGTCGCAGAGGTCTAGTGGGGGTGCGTGTCTGGAGGCTCTCATCTACTGGGCTTTGTGGTAGCCACGATGCTCGCTTGTCTCTGCAGAATGGGTGGTTGCGTTGGTGGTGGGTTTGAGGTGGTTACGCGTGCCCTGCTGCAAGCTGGGCAACCAGCTCCTCAGGGCTGGCGAGCAGCTGTGCCATGCTGGTTTGTCGGTGGTGGTGCTCAGGGGGCACAGTCACCCCATCCCCACACTCATGTGGTTCTGGGCCTTGCCTGTGCAAAGACCTTTGTCATGGCGGGCCAGTGAGTGAGCAGGAACTGAGCTGACATCTCCTGGCTTCACTTGGGCAGTTTAGAGCCGAACCAGTGTCTTGCCACGTAAACAGCTCTTCTGCCTCCACGAACACAGCGTCATTAGCAGCAGAAGAGATCCCTGGGGTGCAAGTCCCTGCTGCTGTGCCAGGGCTTGGGAAGTAATCCTAGCATGGACAGGATGTCATAATCCTGGGGCAGAGCTGGGCCACCCTACCAGGCTCTGCTCTCACAGCTTAGGCGAGAGGCAAGGGCTGAATGAGTGTGAGCAGGGAGGATCCAGGGATCCATGGGCCTCTCAGTCTGGCCTCCGTGTCAGGGGAGGTTGTACAGCAGATCACTTGAGTGCCATCTCATGGCACGTGCGGGACAACCAAGTGATCAGGCCCAGTCACCATGGGTTTATGAAAGGCAGGTCCTGCTTGACTAACCTGATCATGACACAGTGAGCCGCTTAGTGGTTGAGGGAAAGGCTGTGGATGTTGTCTGCCTTGGCTTTAGCAAAGCCTTTGACACAGCTTCCCTCAGCATTTTCCTAAAGAAAGTGGCTGTTCATAGCTTGGATGGGTGTACCTTAAAACACTGTCTGGATGGTGGGGCCCAAAGGGTTGGGGTGAATGGAGTTAAATCCCGTTGGTGGCTGGTGACAAGTGCTGCTCCCCAGGGCTCAGTAGTGCAGCCAGTTCTGTTTACTGTCTTTACAGACAACCTGGACAAGGGGATCAAGTGCACTCGCAGTAAGCTTGCCAATGACACCAGCTGCTTGAGGGTAGGAAGGCCTTGCAGAGGGATCTGGACGGGCTGGGGCCGATTGTACAAGATTCAGTGCCAGGTCCTGCGTTTGGGCCACACCAACCTCACGCAAGGCTATAAGCTTGGGGCAGAGAGGCTGGAAAGCTGTTGGGTGGGAAAGGACCTTGGGGTGGTGGTTGATGGCCACTGAGCAGGAGCAGCTTGTGCCCAGGTGGGCAAGAGGCCCCCAGCATCCTGGCCTGTATCAGCGCCAGTGTGCAGCAGGGCCAGGGCAGGGATTGTGCCCCTGCACTGGGCACTGGTGAGGCCGCACCTCGAATCCTGTCTTCAGCTCTGGGCCCCTCACTACAAGGAGAGACATTGAGGTGCTGGAGCAGCACCAAAGAAAGGCAACGGAGCTGGAGCAGGGCCTGGAGCACAGTGTGATGGGGAACGGCTGAGGGAGCGGGGGGGGTCAGTCTGGGGAAGAGAAGACTCGGGGAGGCCTTATTGCTCCCTACAACTGCCTGAAAGGAGGATGTTGCAAGGCCGGTGTCATGTCTCAAAAGTGATAGGATGGGAGAAAACAGCCTCAAGTTGCCAGGGGAGGTTAAACTGGATATTAGGAAAAATTTCTTCACCAAAAGGGTTATGAAGTGCTGGAAGAGGATGCCCAAGGCAGTGGCTGAGACACCATCCCTGGAGGTATTTAAAGGATGTGTGGATGTGGCAGCTGGGGATATGGTTTAGTGGTGGATGTGGCAGTGTTCGGTTTATGGTTGGACTCAATGATCTTAAGGGTCTTTTCCAACCTAAATGATTCTATGATTCTGTGCTCCCCTTCCTCTGCTGGATGGCTGTGTCCACACTAGAGAGCCTGCAAGGAACCAGACTGATCTTTGACCACTGCAGGCCAGAAGCTGGGCTAACAGCTGAGAGGAGATCTCTTTCACACCATTCTCCAGAGGTCAGGTCCGTGCTCCAAGGCTCAGCCCAAACCCTCTCCTACTTCTTTTCACCATCCCCAATTAGAGAGGAACCCAGATCAGCTTTCTCCGTGAGCCACGGCTTGCCCCTCAGTCAGGCAGTGCTACTGCCACTGGCCAAGGGAGCTGCCCTCCTTGGCAGGGTGTTGGGGTCCTTTTCCTGCCCCCACTGGACTGACTGCCATAAAAAGCATTATTGAGCTCTGTGTGATGGTTATTTATTTGGAGTTGGGGTCTTTTGGGTTATTCTTTTTTCACTTCCAGGTGAATGGTAAAATAATTCCTGCTTCTCTTCACACCCCAAGGTTCCCCTCGGCTTCCCAGTCTAGACCTAATCAATCATACTGCCTTAATTGGTGCTTCACTGCAGTCAGCCCCCCTCCAAGATGCGAGGTTACACATTGCGTTGCCCTTACCCTGCACTTCACACATGCACAGGGAGAGCGGGTCCTCTTGGGGTCCTGGCACCAATCTCCACCGCACCCATCCCTGGCTGGAAAGGGAGATGGTGGCATCAGCCTCATGGGAAGAGTGAGGCGGGTTGTGAACCCCAGCCAGCTTGCCCCAGCGCTTGGGGATGATCTGCAGGATCAGTCGCTTCCCATCCCTATGATTTCTTTATAAATATGCACATCCGAAATCTCTCGTTCTTCCATAGGAGTTACGGAAATGCACAATGTGCTTCTAACATGCGCATCCTCTACCGAGTGCAATAACCTTCCCTGGCCCATGGCTGTCCCGGACTTTGGCCATTGCTGTCGGCAAGGCAGAGAGGATCCTGCTGTGGGGACAGCCTCCTGCTTTCAACAACCATGTAGCAAATACACAGTGGAAGAGCCAGGCTGGAATTTCAGTCTGTGGTGGGCAAAGCCTGTTATAATGCTGAAGGCCGACAGGGAGCCGTGTTTTTCTTTTCCCCAGGAATTATCTATTATGAAACTCTGAGTTTCCTCAAGCTCCCTGTTATGCCTATATCATTCCTCCATACATCTCTCAGTCTAATACAGAGGAAAATTTTTTTATTGTCTGTATATAGTATATATAAATTAAAAAAAAATTATATAAATTATATATATACACGAATTTATGTCTTGTTTTACAAACAAGAAAGATTAAATATATTAATCTTAATATCCAAACTAGCATTTGTGTCTTTTTTTAAGAACTCTGTGGCAATGTGGCTGTTCCTAGCTGTACAAAGCACTGTTCATAAAGCAAAACCCCCTATTTTTGTTGCTATAGAGCTGCATGCATCTCCTTCCTGGAAGCTTAAGGACTGCACAGTGTCACCAGACTCCACACCAGTTAAGTACCAGGCTATGAAGGAAGCCATGAAGCAGCAAGAAATGCAGGTTTGAAATGAACTGTTTGACTTGGCACGGCCACACGTGTGTTGTAAATGGGCATTTTGGCTTCACTCCCCTCCAGGAGGGAATACCTGCAGCAGAACCCACCCCTTCACCACTGTGCTCTGCAAATCGTGCCCCTAAAGCCAGGGAGAGCCAGCACGTGCTTCAGCCCCCCTCTGTTGGCTAAGTCCTGCTTGATCCCTTCCAGGTGAGCCAATCTGAGTACTCACTGACAGCTCCAGTGTGCATCTTCAGCCCAGTCGCAGCCTCTGCCTGGCATTTGCTCCTCTGCCTGGGAAGAGGTGACAGCTTGGGACCTGCCATCAGTGGCCTGATGATTTCGCAGCCCTGTGGGACTGCTCTGCTGTGTCTGCAGGGGAAAGCCCGGCTAAAGCATAATGCCAGACCCAGGGACAAACCTGAGCCAGGCAAACAGTTTCCCAGATACAGCTGATATTTCCGATACCCCATTCCTACAGGGGACAGGTTTTGCCTGGCACAATGTACTGCTCTTTGTTTATCAGGGAAGAAAGCATTGACGTGTGCCCTTTGTGTGTCCCAAAGCCTCCAGGAACTATAGAAGCCAAGTCTGGTAAAGATCCAACACGAAAAAACTTAGGAACTGGGTCATCCTCTGTACGGGGGTTGAATGTGTTGTCTAAAGCACAGGCAGCAGCAGTCGAGACTCACACACGTTCTCTGTGCCTCCAGGTTGTTATTTTAATCTCCTCACACCATTTCCCATGCTGCACTAACGATGACACCGAATGGGACAAACCCCACCTATTTATAAAGCTGGGTGTGGATAAAAAAAGTAAATGGAAAAGCCAAGAGGTTTCCTAACAACCCCCAGAGCCTGAAAACACTGCCAGCAGGCAGTTTAATCACAAGTTCAGAGTCGGTGCCTAGTACCATCTAGCGGGCAATCAGCACTCCTCAGAAAGGAATTACTTCTTCACATCACACTGTTATTATTTGCAGAACGGGAGCAATAGGTGCTCCAGGATTAGTGCAATGTCCCTGTGTGAAGGGAGGAGCTATAGTGGTACGGACCCGAGGAGGAGGATGAAGCCCTGCCTTTATTATTGCTGTACTCATCTTTTAGGTGCTGTCCTTGCAGCCTCACTCTGTAAATAGTGTTAAAGGAAATGATCTAGGTAAAACATTCTTGTTAATGTTTCTGAATCACAGATCTGCCCTTTCAGAGCCTCTCAGTAACTGCCCCTCTCATGCTGCCTTTGCCCTGAGGTTTTTGCCATAGCATTAATGCTGGCACTGATTTCCTCCAGGGCCATCACAGCTCCCATGAGTGTCGCTCAGCCACAACATGCATTTGTGTACATCTGATGTCATTGCCCTCCCATAGTCTGCTCCTTCCCTTCATCTTCTCTAAATTACATCCTCTCTGAAGGAGACCTCAGCAGGGCTCTATCGATGCACAGAAAATGAAAACCAAATGGGCCATCTCTGGTCCCTCTAATCCAGAAAGACCTGGCTTTCAGGGGTTAAAGTGCCAAAAGCAAGAGCTGGAAAATGAGCAGAACTCAAGCAGTAATCCCAAGATGGTTTGGATAAAAGTACTTGTGTCTCTGTGGACTTTGCTGGTCATTGTCAGCTGGACACAACAACTGGGCACGATGGTTTAAAGCACTTTGAACTCTAATCTCCCTGGTGTAGCAGCCGCATTCTCCTGTCAGGGTTTCCATCCTCTCCAAGGTCCTGGCAACACTACAGAGGAATCACA
This sequence comes from Psilopsiagon aurifrons, assembly GCA_025447955.1. Taxonomy (NCBI): domain Eukaryota; kingdom Metazoa; phylum Chordata; class Aves; order Psittaciformes; family Psittacidae; genus Psilopsiagon; species Psilopsiagon aurifrons. Next base: position 4,604 of record JAOEHY010028583.1, on the reverse strand, counting down.
GCAGCCCCAGATACAACAGTGAGCTGAATAGCTGGGACCCACTGCTGCTTTCATCAGGCCCGAGGGAACTGACAGTCAAACAGAAATGAGTAATGTCTAAGTTTTATCCTCATTTGAAGCACAGTGTCTGGATTCTTGTGTAAAACATCCCAACAGATTCCTCACATAGGCAGACGCGGTGGAGCTGGCTGGGACAAATGGACAAACTTGGCTGCCTTCTACAACAGGGAGACAGCACTGGTGGATAAGGGAAGAGAGCAACTGATGTCATCTACCTGGACTTGTGCAAAGCCTTTGATACTGTCCTGCACAACTTCCTTGTCTCTAAACTGGAGAGACATGGATTTGACTGATGGACCACTCGGTGGATACGGAACTGGCTGGATGTTTGCACTCAGAGAGCTGGGCTTATTCAGCCTGGAGAAGAGAATGCTCCAGGAAGACCATAGAGCAGCTTCCAGTGCCTAAAGGGACTGACAAGAAATCGAGAGAAGGATTTTTAATAAGGGTCTGTAGGGACCGGACAAGGGGAATGGCTTTAACCTGCCAGAGGGGAGACTGAGATGAGCTCTTAGGCAGAAGCTCTTCCCTGTGAGGG
>JAOEHY010028582.1:0-41789 GCA_025447955.1 Psilopsiagon aurifrons | reverse complement strand
TGTACCATAGGTGTTCAACCAGCTGGAGATGAAAAGCAGTCAAGGCAGGGGCAGGTCAGGACGTATCCAGGCTGAGAGCAGCCCGTGTTTTTACGTAGCTTTATGTTGGTCTTGAATTTTGCCAGTTTTTTAAAGTTTAACCAAAAAAACCCAACAGCACAAAATTTGACTGAACTGTGACCTTTTTAGAGCCCGTGCTGCCATGGGAGACAGCAGACGGGCTCCTATTCTGAGTGCTTTCTGACTGTTGCGTCCGAAGGACCCCACAGAGACATTGGGTGCATGCTGATACCTCTGGAGCGGTGGTCATTTATTTCCCTTTGTTAACACACATGTTCAAAAAAGACTGCTTTTGGAAAGCTCTGGAAACAAGGTAGAAAGGACTTACAGCAGTGAGGCAGGCAGGGTTAGAGTCCCCAGGGGGCAGTTAATAAGACAGTTTGGTTCTGGACAGAACAGACAGAAAAGAGAAAGAAAGCAAGTAGGTTGGAAAGAACTGGTTTAATCAATTATGTTTTTAAAGTGAAGATTTCATGTCAGCAAGGAAGAAGTCTCCAGATGTTACTCCCCATTCAGATCATGTTACCGCTGTTATCACAGGGAAACTAATAATCAAAAATAAAAGACAAGCCGCTAGTAGAAAAAGATTTAGAAAGGAAGGAAGCAAACAAACCAACCTTTTACAATCCTAGCACAGTCTCAGAAGTTGACATAGCATCAAACAAACCAAACATTTCTATTCAGCAGAGAAACACATCTGATATATTTTGCCAGCCTTGCTAGGGCTATGGAAAAACCACATTTCTATGAAAGAGGAATAAAGCTATATTCCCCCCACCTTTGTTTGATTTCAAGAGAGAATTTCTGTTTTGGAAATCTTTAACAAATGAAAAGGTGACCGATATTTTATGTTGCTCATGTTCCTCACGTTGCTCACACGTATGTTCCTCAGGTTTCACGAAAATTCCTTTGCCTCACCCTTCTCCCTTGCTCCTATTTAACGGCAATGCTGGATGGGAGACTAAAACTAAATCAAAAGCCCTTTAACTCTGGCAATGCCTTCCCTTCTTTTTAACATTCCCCCTCCCATGCTGAATGGTTCAGCAGCAAATGTATGGCAATTGTTCTGCCCCAGCGAGTAGAGGACGCAGCAGCTACCCTCTCGTCTGTGTTTCTGTGTGGATGCTCCTTTCACAGTGCTGACTCTAGAAGTGGGTCTGACCCACTTCCAGGACTGTTGTGTAACCTCCATGATATACACCCTTGATAGTCATGGGAGAAAAAAACATCCATATAGCTCTTATGCCATTAGTTAGGTAATGCTACGCTGCATTTTTAATAGTAATATTTATTAATCCCATGATATGCAAGTAAGATAGTGCTTTAGTCAGCTAGTAGGGTAAGACACTAGTAGGCTACACTGGGTGAATATGAATTTGCTTGTAAGCAGCTCTAGGCAACTCAGAAAATACAAAGTTATTACCATGTATGTATATACATTCACTTGCACACATATGTATGCATGTAAGCATATTAATATATATGAACTAGATTTCTTATTTGCAGCAGGAATATAAGAGGAAATTATTAACTAAACCACTCAGAAGGTCAAATTACAGAAAAGCCACCAACAGGCACTCCATGCAAGTCTAAAAGTCATTAGTATACCATGCCATGCAAAACCAAGAAGGCGTTTGGTGGTAAGAAGGTGCTTGTCCTGGCCAGAAACCAGCAGGTGAGGAGGCAGCAGAGCAGGGATCTATGAGAGGGTGGCAGGGGCAGTGCTGACATGAGGCTGCCGCAAGCTCAGCCTGCCTCCTCCAAGATCACCATCTGCTGAACTGCTGTGCCTGGCTTTGCACAAAGTGTGCTAAGTGGAATTAGTACAAAGTGTAATTTGTGCGGCCAGTGTAATCCATAAATAACTCCAGGCATCTGCAGAGTTGAAAGTTTTTTGTGGTTTTGTTTTCAGCAGCAAACCCATGCTCCATTAAGTACATCTTGCAGAGCATCACCTCACTGAGGAAAAGCTAAACTCCTCCTGTGAATGCCCAACACCTTCCTTTTCAATGCATGCTCCTGAAAAATGACAGTACCATCCAAAGATCATAATAACCAAATAAGAGTTGCAAGAAAAAACAAGGGGCAGCTGTGAGGCTCAGAACTCACAAAATTAGGCAAAAGACATGGATAATTCATAAAGAAGAGCAATTTTCTGCCAGGTTGATGGTCAATGAGTTTTAGCTAAACAGCATTGACTCATATCTCTCCATGCATCAAACTCAGGTACTGATGCTACTTGTACTTTGCCAGCAGTGATTTGCAATGATGTGGGATGACATCTCTTTACCTGCACTTGAAATCTGCTGAGACATTTAAAAGCTGCAGGAGGAAATCAAGAGTTTTCAGAGATGCCTTGAAGGCAAAGCTGAGTTGAACCTTTAAGAGTACAACACACTTTCTAACAAGGACTAGTAGTGTACTCCCAGTATTTAAAACTAAGGGCAAAATAAAGAGATAGATAGCAAGAGTCAAACAAATGAGGCTGCTTTTCACTTTTATTCACTCTGAAGTTTATCCATAAAGACTACTTTCATTCACTGTTATTTATGTGCATGTGGCTTCTTTTTTTATGTACAAACTCCTCTATTTATATCTGTTTAAACTGCATATAGGGAATATGTCCTCAGTTTTGGATTCTCTGTTAGGCAAAAAAGATCAGGTCCTCTGAGCAGAGCCTACAATAGAGGAACCAACTGTCCATTGAGAACCCCCAACTAGTGCAAGGCAAACTGCAGACCAAAAGTCTCAGCACTCAGGTGCCTGCAATGTCCTTCAAGCCAAATGTTGAATTAGAAACTGGTGGAACCTTCCCTTAAGGCTATCTTAAGGCAGGAATGGTAGGAGTCAGCCCAGTGAGGCCAAGGTGGGATGTCTGCGGTGTGCAGGGGTCAGGGAGGAGCTGCCGACCTGTGGCCAGGGCCCACCAAACCAACAGGATGCTAAAGGGGCAGCATGGAGCAGAGAGCATGATGGGCTTCTGCCCCTGACCTGGGGAGCATCTCCGACCAGCCAGGCACATGCCACTGCAGTGCTGTACCAGAAAGGCAACATGTGCTGGTAAGACCTGGGCATAATTCAGCTTCTCTGGGCCTCCTCAAGGCAACACCCTCACGGGCACGGAAACAGGAGGCTTAGACACTGATAACGAAAGCTTTTGTCCATCATTGTACCCATTTTTTGCTGATAGCTCTATCACATTACTGTACCTGAGACTCTGACGCCCAATACCTGCACATACTCGCTGAGACAGGTGACGATTGCTACACTCTTGACAGCAAAATAGCAATAAAGAGTTCTTAAACACTAAGTAGGTATGCACTTAGACTAGTTGGTTATATATTTTTTTCTTATTTTTGTGAGGCAGCAGCAGTCAGTACCAAACGTCATGCCATTTAATCACATTCTCAGACCCAAGCCAAACTTCATCAGATACATCCAGAAAAGGTATGCTGAAAGCCCTTCAGGGTACTGAAGAAACCTTTTTACCCACACCTGTAAACACCCATTCTTTGTAGAAGAGTCTACCTTTCCATAAAAGAGACATTTACTCAAACCTAGAGCATCTGTCACATGCGGTGTGACAGAAACCCCTTATCCTAGTCATTCAGGGAAGAACCATTTCTATCCTGTAAAGGCATCTTTATCCTATAAAGGATAAAGCTCTTCTGATGCTTTCAAGCCTGATGAGCTGTCAAGATAGAAACTCAATTCTTTAATGAGTTCTTCAGTGACTAATCCAATAGTTTCATGACTGGAACTCACTCGTGGAACCACAACAGGACTAGGATACTCATTGTAAACACTTACTAGGACTGCAAGAGATCTCATAGTGCATTTGTTCAAAGAAGAGTGCATTTAGCTATAGGAGGAAAAACAAACAAACTCATTACCTCTATGGACCCTGGATCTACTTTGACAATTTCTCCTGTGCTGTTGTCATTGCTAAGATTTGGTGGGCTGTGTGAAGATAGCCTTCTCTCTTCCTTTAAGGCATGCTCCAAAAGTTTCTTATTCAAGATCCTGGCAGCGTTTTCTGTAAGTGTGTACCCTGGAGGAGCAGATAAGTCCTGTCTGATACTTGTCACCTCAGTCCCTTCTTCCTTTTGCGTCTCTGTCCCCAGCCGGAGAGGACTGGGTGATCTGCCACGGGCATTTGTACATGGCTCCTGCACTGGGCCCAGTTCTGGCCTGGGTTCTGCTGACCTGGACCGGCTGCTAGACCTGGGGCATTTTTGGAAGGTCTCATGAAAGATGGGGCTATGGTCAATAATGTTGAACAAACTGGAGAGGCCATCGTTGATGGTGGTGTGGACAGGACTCTCCCTTGTAGTAGTTGATCTAGCCCAAGCGGACTCACTGAATCCTTTCTGAGGTGTGCCAGGCAAAGTCCGGTTATTTGGCTGGTCTGATTTGGGAAGGATTTTTCTTTGCAGCTTTGGAGAGCCGTATTTGGGGGAGCAGCATGTGCGTTCAAACTTAGCCTGGACCTTTTCAATGACGGGGGTCACTTGCCTGCTTCTTAGGCTTCTGGATGGTGAAGAGACAGGCGTGGACCCCCCCTTTGGTGTCAGACACTTGTGTGGACTGCTGGTGATACTGCGCAGGGTTTCTGTCTGCAAGCCGACACTGATGGTCTGGGTGGTCTGCGTCCCTGTCGTTCTCATACCATTGGTTTGACACGCGGTGTCCTTAAACTGAGGCTCTGTTGAATTAGAGCGTATTGCGTTTCGGACAGAGAAAGCGACCTCCTTCATGTCATCACTCATATTTTTGGACATCTCCAAGTTGTGCAAGGGTGAGGCAAAGCCCACAGTAGTGCAAAGAGGACGTTCAATGGGATGAAGACCACCCTCCAGAAAATCCTTATGATGTCTGGACAGGTCACAAGACCATCTTCCAAACATCTCCGAGGAAGCACCTTTTGTCTCAGCTACATTCCCCATAGCTTTGGTCACAGAAAACAGGAAGTCCGGCTCAACCTGGTTTTTCCCTTCGCTGCCAGTTATCACTGAGTTATCAAACCTACGGACAACCGGGGGGCTGTGAAAGACCCGAACTCCCATTTTTTCAGTTACACCGTGACTCCTCGTTGGCTGCTTCTGGCAGTGCTCTGGGCTGGTCATGGTGTTAGTTGTCATAGTGACACTGGTGGTGAGGTACCATGATGATGCCTGGAAAGGATCTGAAGCAGGGTCATTCCCAGCTTTCCCAATTTCTGTCCTTTCTGTCCAGCCATCTGCAGGCTTCTCGCTGGCCCCAACATGGTTCCTAGTGTTACTGTAATCCCAGTTTTTATTGAACTCCTCAATGTATTTCAAATCATCAGGAGACAAGGGAGGGGTTAGGTCATCTTTGCTGCTCGATGAAGGCAAGTTTTTGTCTGGTAGGAATGGAGAAATATCCATCAGGCGCTGAAATTCTGACATGGAAGAAACGGACATCGCCCTGGAGAGGGGAACATGAGAATGTCACTCGTAGGCTTGGAAACCCGCACAGTGATTTTATTTTCAGCAGTAAACTAACTCAGAAAACCCAACTTTCACTATCTGCTTATAATAACAACCACATTAACTGTCTCTTTCACTAAAGTTCCCTTTGATTACCTCAACAATAGCTGTGAAATTCAAGCATTCCTGACGTGCCATTAAGAGTACCAAATGGGTTATTAATAGGTTTTAATTTACTGCTTTCTCATGGATTACTGCTTGGCAAACGTCTGAAATATGGGAGCAGTAGAAATATGGGAGCAGGATTTCAGAAATACACCGTTCACAGAAAATGAGCATTTGTGACAGTATGAGGAATGCTGTTCAAAGTGAGTGTGGAGTTTTTCTGACTTGCTGGGAAATAAGCAAATCCCGCTCCATTCCTGAGATTGCCCAGGCTGCATAGCTGGTGCATAGAGATGTGGGACATCCAGCCTAGATGCCATTACATTGAACTGGCTTGGTGAGATGCACTTACACTAAAATTCAAACAAAGGGAATCGCTGTGTGATAACCCCGGATTTTTGGCTTTCCTGCATTTTGGTAGTTTGTACAAATCACACGCATTTGATTTATGTCAAATCAATGTCCTACTGCTTTTTTAAGCAAAAATAATAAAAAAGCAGCTTTCTGAATGAGACTACTTAAAAATGCAAATGAGTATAGTTATGAGGTTCAGCTCAATGATGTAACTCAAGCTGGATGAGGTTTCAGCAAGCAGTGGTTTTAAAATATCAGTGATCCACAGGATACAGTAAAATAACACCGATTTTTTAATCAAGAGCACCAGCTGCAGTCAGGGTGCATCAATGTTAAGGACTTAGGTGTGACCAGTAATGCTGTTTTTGAAGTGGATCTGCTGTTCAGATGCTCTGGTTTGCATCAGAAGATAATTCAGAGAGAATGAGCTCGGTTCCTTCGGGATGAAAGTGAGCTGGAAAGCGCAAGTAATGCACTCTAGGCTTAGCTGGGTATTCAGCCCATGGGATGATACCAGAACTAGTCCAAATTGAAATATCCTGGACATGCAGGGGTATGTCAGATCTTCGGCACTAACTGTATTCCTCTATGTTTCGATAACTGCAGGTCTGAACTATTTAATAGAATCATAGAATGTTTTGGGTTGGAAAGGACCTTAAGATCACACAGTTTCAATCCCCCTGCCATGGGCTGGGACACCATACACTAAACCTGGTGTCACCCAAGACTTCATCCAACCTGACCAGAAACACTGCCAGAGATGGAGCATTCACAGCTTCTTTGAGCAACCTGTACCAGTGCCTCACCACACTCACAGTACTTGCTAAGGCAGGTCTAGCCTTCAGTGTAAGCTGCACTTTTACGCACTTTCATGCAGTTTGATCATTGTGCAACACAATGTGGTCCAAGTTAATCAGAATAGAACAGAAGCATATTGGGTGGGACAAATTAAGCCCTGGGTAAATCTATTAATCTGGATCACAGGCTGCCTAAGAAGTTGCACGGCTATGCCCCAGGTCTGTGGTTTGGGCACCAGAGAGCTATAGGTCTTGGAGCTGAGCATTTGCTGGGTTTCTCCCTGTAGGTTTTACTCACCTTTGAAGATTTCCTTTGTGTGTTTCTTCCTCCTGAAGAAAACAAGAAACAAACAGGGTAAATTATTTCTGAACCTGTTGGTGGCATCAGCTTGTGGATATTTTGTCATTCATTTCCCATTAGTTGTATCAGGTATGTTTGTCTCTAAAAAGTGCCTGATTTTGCCTCTGATAAGGAATCTTAAATAGCCAGTGGGGGTATTCTTCCCATTGTACACAGGAATGGACAATCCCATCACAACCATGGACTGCACAGGAAAACCTGTACCCTAAATCTACAACAGCCTTGAACTGTTACAGTTCTGTGCAATCACAAACGGAAGTAAGCGGCAAATGGCTCTTTTCCCCATGTACAATATATTGGTTTGGACCATATATTTGTGACTGAATTTGTTCTCTGAAGGTAATCTGCTTTATGCCAGAGACTGTGCTGAAGTAAGAGATAAACCAGGGTCCTTTGACATAAGATTTCATTATATATTCTCTAGGAGCTAACAAATGGCACCAGTCAAAACTCACTAAGCTAGCTACATTAAATGTGTAGGAAGATTGTTACTTGTTTCATAGGGGGGATACCTACAGCTTGCTAACAACTTTAAGATATTTTTATGGCAATTATTTCCCTGTGACAATTCCCATAATGAGTTGGGGTTTTATTAATACATACTTGTGAAGCAATTGCTCTACAGTTATGACTTAATTGTTCGCTTATGTTTCTAACAAGCTATAGGGCATACAAAATATGATCAGGAAAAAAACGAGTGTTAGTACTCATGAAATCAGGAACATTACCAAATACACACAAGTGTATTTCACATTGTGACTATTCAAAATGTGCACTGCTTAACTCAGCAGATACCTTCCTGGTATTTATTCAGTCAGGGGTAAAAACAGGAGTAAATCAATCCTCCTTGCATTCACTCTGGTGTAAGTCTGGAATAATGTTGGTGGCTTCAGTGGAGTTACTGCAGAGTAAATCTGATCTGACTGAATGGAGAATCAGGCTGAAGGCTGGATTGCTTCTACTGCAGTTAGTGCCATGAAGGAAATACCGCAGAGAGGAACAGTCAGTAGGCTGCTGTTGTGCCTGTGTATCCTCAGTTAAGCTATTCATTAAACTCCAATCAGTCTCGCTTGAGCAAACCCTCTGAGGGAAAATGACTTAGCCCAGGTTTCACTAGAGCATGCTTTGAAGGAATGAAGCTATGCAAATATCACCAAGGACAAAATTTGCTGCCAACACTTTTGTTAATGGCAGGAACATCTGAAAACCAGAAAGGGGGAGAGAATCTCCCTTCTTAAATATCAGACTGAATTTGAAGGAAAGAAAACAGCAATCAAAGTTAAATACAAAACATATATCCCTGGCACTGGTACCAACTTTCTTCAGTGAGCACTTGGACATGTATGAAATAGGAGCAAAGAAGTAAGGAATATAGGATCCCAAACTGCTATCTATACATTTTTGGCACTGAGGGAGGAAAATCTAACTGGAACACACAGCGACTTACAGCTGCTTAAAATGTAAGAAGGGTGGCCACATTTCTTGCTTCTCTTAACCTTTTTCTTCTTCTTCCTCCCAAGAAAACTTGGTTTCCCAAACCTTTAGCTGAGTAACAATGTTATACACCTCAAAGGAATGCTTGGGTTAAATTTTCCCAAGTTAAGGCACACCAGCAAACCTGGTCCTGCAGGAGGCTTGAAATCTGACTTGTTGACAAACTCTTTTCCAGGCTGGTCAAATTCTTAAGCCAGAACACCCAGATACATCTTTGACTGGGAAGCTTTGACTTCCTACTCACTATAATGAATACACTCAATACGTCCATTCACGTGCTCAGAGCACAAGCTGAATGCGAACCCCACGTGCACCAATCTGAATTTTCAGGCAGAAAGAAAGTACTCAAAACCTGCACCAAGCAACCTGCTGCCTTCCTGCTAACTTTTGTGGCTTAAACCACGACAGTGTTTTAAATTTCACAGGACCCGTCAAAGTGTACAGTTGTGATTACTGTGAACACTATCAGTGCCACTATTATCATAATACCAGTTCAAAGGCTACTTTGTCCCAGCATATGGAGGTGGGGACCCTGGGTTTCATTCAGCAACAATATAAACAAAACTGTGAAGACCTGAAACCGGTGAAAGCAAACCCGCGGTTGCGCAGATCATAGCAGGGCACAGACTACATCTGCTATGTCCCAATGGCATCTCTTAGCACTGTATTTTACATCTTTACAGCTTTCTGGTCTGATCTCAGGGTAGGTACTTTGCTGATGAAGAATAACTTTATTTGTTTAACTTCTCATCTCATGCTAATCTGTTTAGAAGGCAACCACAATAGGACAACCAGAAGTGCCTCTCTACAGCACTTACTGCTTTACTAACAAAATACAGCCTAGATTTCTTCATATAGGTGCATATGGAAGAGATTTAAGACCTTCTAAACCAATATGTTGTGCCAAATTTAGTTATACATAGTATGCATGGACAGAAGGTGAGGTAATCTTTGGGATGTGTAGGCTAGCTCCCAGTTTTACTGATGATTGACACTGGTCTAATCAGCTCATAACAAGGAATCTTGCCCATACCAAATTCACTACTAGGTAACTGTAAGCACTGCCTGTGACATAGCATAACACTTCCTACAGCAGGGATGCTGTACCAGTTCTGACCTAAGAGAGAACACTGGCTTGATAAAAAGTATAAGAGCACGTACTTCTGTTGATCCAGTCAAGAATTTCTCCCGCTCCAGCTGCTGAGACCGGGGCTCATCAGATGCATCGGGGGAATAGAGAGACAGTGATTCCAAAAACAGGTTTTCTGTGGCACTGCACCGATCACTCTCCTTCAGCTTAGACAGAGACCGATCCTCAAACTGAATGGCATCCGAATCAGAGTAGGATCGTGACCCCATTGTTCGAGGCACATGAAGGTTCCCCTGGTTCGTAAATGGACGAAGGTTACTCTCCTTCTGGTCACACAGAAAACCACCTCCTCTTCGAGGGCTCACTTCTTTCTGAAGCTGGAGACAAGGCAAACAATTGGAAAGAACAGAAATTATTTAGGTAGTGTATGGCATTCTGCAGAACTCATTCTTTCCTAGGAGAGAGGCACCACAAGATCACCACCTAGATACAAGGATGCTGGCTTCGATGTACTGGTCCTTCTGCAAAGAGAGACTTCTGTAGGACTTTGATGTTATTACTCATGGGATTTTGAGTGATTAAATGTGTATATGTATAATTTTGCTTGTTTACCCATATATGTACAAATATATACACACTGTGTACATACACACAAAGCAATGCATCTGCCTGTATTCTGAACCAACATTGATTGTTATTTAAAAGCAGTCGTCATATGAGATCCTAAAGCACTACAAAGTAGAAGCTCAAGGAGGGTGAATGACTTGGAGTCTCATCAAAACAAATTTTTCTTTTGGTCAGCAATACAAAAGTTGCACTTTTATGTATATCATTTGTTTCCAGAGGTGGAAAATTCCACTTAACAGAAGACAAAGGCTTTTTTGAATAAATGGTCTAATCGTAATGCACGTCTGGAAAGTTTACTATTTGTGCAGAACAGCATTGTCAAAAGAATGAATTGGGCATGCAAAGCATGTTTAAAGAAAATGCATGTTAATAGCAGGGCCATCAAAGCTATTAAATCCACACTTTGCAAAAGCTGTGTGCAGAGAAGGTGAACCACTAGTGAAATTGCCAATTTGAAAATTAGATTATGTAGTCAACTTCTCCTTTAATTGTAAATACAACGAGATAGACGAATGACAGCAGGAATCTGATAAGTAACTGTGATGTTTTGCTAGAGCAGCATGCTAAAATTAATGTCAATAACCTGCAAATGCAAGTAATTCCCTAAGACCCTGGAGACAAACTACAAAATGTGTTATTTTAATCTTGTTGCATGTGTTTGGGAAAATAAATAGACATTGTATTGCCTAATGTAGGTCATAACATTTTAGGTCCCAAATGATTAAATTTGCACTTAGGCTGAAATGAGTGAGATTTTTGCTTGACTCAGGTATACAAACATGGGAATGCATCTTCAGTGCTTTGCTGATGATACACAAAATCTGAAACAGTTTTATTAAAAGGAGCTAATTTAAAGTATCCTATATAGGTAGGGGCTGGAAAGAATAAATCAAGAGATCCTGTGGTCCATTCCCCAGCATATGGGCAAGAATCAAAGCAAGGAGAAATGGTCATCCCAGGTTTTCTGTATACACTGTTCTAATTGCAAGCCCTTCCAGATTTTCAGAGTTCCTGTGGGAATAAGGATACGGAAACCTTTATGAGAAACCAGTACAGATACTGGCTCATTCTCTGAATCTCAGACACCTGACAAGAGAATTGAATCAAAAAATACTGGCCTAACATTTAAGAGTGATAACGATTTTGAGTCCCTGTGTCATGCCTTTAATCACACAACTTTTCATACAGGTGATTTTGCGGGTTTAAATATTTGCAAGTGCACTCTGTGCGGAATTAGCTTTAGGAGCACAGTGGAGGGAGATTCTCTAAGGGAAAACAAAGTGACAGAGTACTTAAAAAGAAAAAACCCCACAACTTTGAGCTCTGAAAAAAGTAGGCCATCATGCTTTTTATATGCGAATGGTATTCCCATAACCATCCAGAGTAAAGTAGTAAAGTATTTTATATATTTTATACATTGCTGTGAACTTTCCTCTTATCATACATGTATTATTCAGGGGCTGTGTAAAAACAGGCAGGCATAAAGCATTAGTATGAAATTTGGCACATGCTTCTGCTATCTCTTAGATTCTGTTTTTCAAACATACACATTGGTGTAGTCTCCTCATCCTCTGCGTATTGCCATACATGGAATACACACAGAAAAACCCTGGGGAGAAGGACTTCAGAGATATACTAATTGTTTCCATATAAAGCAGGGCATAACTGCAATCTGAGAGGATATTCAACTAGAAGCCTGCAAATATTTAGAAGGCTTCTGTCACACAGGGAAGTGTTTGATTATAAGCAAAGATGGAGTTATGAAGTTTTGCAGGCAGGTAGCCAAGCTTTCAAATGCTATTTCTGATCAACTAGTCCTCTGAAATTGGCTTGATGTAATATTTTTCATTTCCCCTATCTATTGCTAATTCTGTGTACAACTCTGTTGTCCAGTAAATATATAGTTGAAACCTAGAGGTTTCAGAACAGTAACAAAAGAAATCAGCTCCAGGACTAGTTAAGAGCTATTTTGTAGGCTCTCCCAAGATGACACTGAGACATTATGTCAGCTTTAGAGGATTAAATACTAGGTAACACTAACAGGGATTTCTGTGTTGCTTCCTTCAATGTGCCCCATTGCCAGGGAATAGAAAAAGCAATCTTTAACTAGGTTAAGTCCCTCAAGCTATTGAGGGTACGCTGAAGAGGTAATCTGAAAAACATAGTTTATAGAGACAGCAGCATAAATATCCAAAGAGGTACCAGTGACGCTCTGGAGAAATTTTTGTGCCCACATTCTTCATATATTTGGATATTTTCTGAGGGTTAATTAATTTCCATTGTGAATGAGGAATGCACTGAACTCAACAGTTTGAAACCAGCCCAGTCAAGCCATGAAGAACTAGGCACCTTCTGCCACTTAACCCTGGAAAACAAGTAATGTGCATGAAGGGCTCTACTACAAGCCTTTCTAGCTCATAAGCATTGGTCGTTTTATATTTGGAGACATACTATAGGGCTGCATTATAAGGGGTAGCTCAAAAAGCTGCATGAAGTATACATAAAACCCCTCAGATAAGTGGGAGATTAAAAGATCAAGTATATTGTTTATTGATATTTTTAAATTTAGAAGGATCAAAATCACCTTTCTTCATCTGTAAAACCTTCATATTAGTCACTGCTCATTCAGACCTACACTTTCAGCAGTGATTTTAGAAATATCCACAGAGTACAGGACTTTTTTAAGTGCTTCTTTGTGGGTTTAACAGCCATAGCTTAAACCGAGGGTAAGTCTTGCACTCATAATGTTTACAGCCTGGTGTCTTTTCTTTAGCTTCTTGTAGCAGCCTAGGCATGGGAACATGAGACACAGATAATGAACCGGTTTAAAAAGCTGGTCATGAAGTTATGCTGAGCTTTCATCAATTTAACCTGTGAAACTACTTTGTGCTTCATCCAAGCGTAGTGCTCCCTAGAGAGCATGCACAAATCTGGTGCTGTTCCACTTCTGAGGTCCTAAGGACAGGAAGTATTCAGTTAATTGAGGACCCATGATTTCAGTTGTTTTTCTTACTTTTCCTGGAATGCATGACTCAGAGCTGAACGATGTTCAGTCACAAATGATCCATTAACTCTCCCTCATTAAACTCTTTATTTTTTTGTATGGCTTCCAGACAGATAGTATTTCCATTAGGTATAATTTATCTCTAGTGTTGAGCAGATGAAAGTTGGATAAGCACAAAAACCAAGGGGACAGGTATGCAGTTATCAGATTTGCAAATGATAGCAAAGGTGCGCACAACATTCTTGTAACCAAGGTCAGATGAGTCTTCTGAATATTTAGTATTGATAGCTAATTACTTGTGATCAGTCTGGCCTCCATGTTAACCCCTGGGTTCCTTTGCCAGAGAAAAAGAATTCAGTTGAGACTGAATAGTTACAGCAGCTGCATCTTTGGTGGCTAATTCACAAATGGACAGACTTTTTTGGCAGGAAGCTGTACATCAAACCTTGAATAACCCTGAATGTGGAATTGAGTGCTTTAGCGCAGAGAGATGCTTTCAAACAGGATAAATCGATGTGACCATGCCTGTCTGGGGTAATTGCAATGAGGCAGGAAATGAGCTTTAACCTGGAGTTGATTTCTCGTAAGTGGTCTTTTATGGAGATTATGAGCATTTCCCTTTTACTCCCTTGTGTATGTAAACTGTTTTGCAGCATGAGAAACACTGATGTAGCCAAGGAACCAAAATCTTTCCTGTGCCGCTTCTTAATATAGTCTCTTGACCTTGGCCTGAGTGTAGTAATGGTACAATGCCATGTGCTTGGAGCCAACCATCATCACTCCAAGATGACTCCTTACCTGCTCTATCCGCCTGAGCAGCTCTTTCTTTTGATGTTCCCATTCTCTCCGGTCTCTATCAAGCCTGTCCAGGAGCTCCACCTTTTCCCTGTTCCAGTTCTTCTCATTGTGTTGGATTTGCCAGCGGAGGTCCATCACCACACCATGACTCTCAGCCAGAAGCTTCTTGTGCTCCTCTCTTTCCCTCTTAAAGGCTCCTTTTGCATCCATTTCTCCCGAGGTATTCTCACTCTTCCCTTCCAGCTGGCATTAAAGTAAAACATTACTAGAACATTAAACTTCCTGTGGAAAAAGCCTATGTCTGCCAACGAGTTTAAGATCTAACTCCACAAAGATATTATGGCAATTCTTAGATCTTATGATCTCAATAAATGATCAAATATGTTCAATTTGAAAAAAGTTTTAAAATCAAGATGGTGAAAACCATAGTAAGTAATTTCTCAAGCTCTACTGTATCATGCTATTAAGGTATCAGTTATGATATTTCTGATGTGAATATGGGTACCAGCAACAAAGGAAACAGAGATAAATTTCAGCCCCATCATCATTCCTGAGACAATCACCAGGACAAACTCCTCAGCCACTGCTCTGCTTTGTGCACCTGAAACCTAAAGAGAATGCATTCATCTTCTGAAGACACATTTCCCAGAACTACTCTCAGGAATTGTCTTATTCTACAGCTCCTCATACCCTTCAACAAGTGTGATAGCAGCAGAAGGAGATGTATCATGATCATTCCCCCATCTCTGCAGGCTCTGGTGTCTGAACTGATTTCTAGAGCAGTTAACTCATGTACCTTCCCTCCCTTCTCCTTCACTTCATGCTGAGAGGTCAGCTCAATTGGATCAGAATTGCTGCCCCAAGGTCATACATTCACAGGAAAATACAGGCTTGATGGGGTGTCAGGAGGTCTCTAGACCAATCCTGTGATTTCAGCAGGGTTGGCTCTGAGGTCAGATCAGGTTGTGCAGGACTTTGCTCAGGTGGATCCTAACAAACCTCCATGGGCAGGGATTGCACATCCTTTCTGGCCAACGTGGGCCACTGCTGGACTGTTGTCAGACTGAAATAAGTGCTCAATGGTTTTTTGTAAGTTCAAACAAGTGAAGAAATTAACCTTGAAGCCTGACCTTTTGTTAACAACTCAGTGGATGTGAGTGACTCAGGGTGGGATACATCTCTGTCCCCTGGCCCTGCAGGTAAAATGCAGGTGAAATGCAGTGAAAGCTCATTTCTGCCTCTGAAGTTAAAATTGTCCTCAAAAGGGAGAGGCAGCAGGTCTGCTGGGAAACATGCTCCTTCAGCAAGAGAGAAGGACAACACTTTCACCTTGCCTTGTGTGGAGAACAAGCCGAAACTTTCTGAGCAAGGGAAATTTAGACTGGATTCAGGAGAGAAGTTTGCTTGTCTCTGCAACAGCCTCCCCAAATAAATGGCTGAGAGGTCATTGTTCGGGTCATTCAATGTACTGAGCTGCAGAGAACATCCCATTACAGCCACTCACATTGACAGGGAAATTGCAAATCACCTGTGTCTCTACTACTGATTTCCAAAGTCCAGTAGTTTTCATATGGCTAACCAACCAACTGACCAACCAAAGGACTAACCAACCAACAAATCAATTATAAGCCAGCAGCTTTCTAGTTTAACAAAGCTGAGACAATACTATCTTTCTCATGCTTCTGCTATGTGTGCAGTGCGAATCTGTGGGACCCACAGCCATGTGTGAGAGTCTGCCTTGCACACAACTGCACAGCTTGGTGGCAGACTGGAGGTGCTGTGGGGCAGAAATGCAGAACATCCCAGGAGAGACAGCTCTGTGCTGCAGATCCATGATGGGAGACACCATCCTGGGCAGCATGGCTTCTCAGAAAGCCAGAAAGCTTTGCTTCATTCCTGCCCCAGTTGACTGCCCATATGTTAGCTCAGCAATCTAGTTTCCAAACTCACCACCAACTTCAGGTAATTGCCTCTTGCCCCTTGCTACATCCTTCCTCTGCCCATCCACAAGTCCCCAGCTCCATTTCATGGTGCTGTGCGAGTCAAAGTTGGTGCTGCAGCCAGAGTCAGCAATGTTGACACCCATTCTTTTAGGTTTGTTTGCTTTAATTTTACTATTCTGTGACCTCCTACCTGGGGTCACTCTCACGTGTTCCTGCTGGGTCAGCTAAGTAGCTGTGACACTAAAGAATAATGACTTTCAGGAGCGTCACTGTAGAGCAGAGATCAACCAAAACAATGAAGGACTAATGAAGTAAACTCCACACAGTTTTCTTACACCTAAGTCTGAAAGAAGGCTGTTTAGGACCTCCTATTTAGGATATATTCAAGTAATCTTTCGATGACCTTTTATGCCCCACAGACTTCTCATCTTGCAATAGGAACTCTCATGGGAGGTTGCTGAAGTGTCTGGGGCAAATCAAACTAAGTTGGTGTGCAGACTCAACTTTACAACTCTGCTGCCTTAGCAGTAGCTATGACTAGCACACTAAGTTGCAAAGACCCACCAATGCCTGTGATAGATTGTTAAGCTGGCATGAAGCATGAAAATGCTAAAAGCCACCTATAAAGCAAACAAATGTTCAGCTGTACTAAATACAGCTTGTATGATTATTCTATGAAGCAAATTCCTTCTTCCAATTCTTTTGACTCTCAAAAAAATTAGGAAAATGTTGAACCTCAGCAAGACTCATTCTCTCTCTCCCCTCACACCACTGATTTCTTCATCACCACGGGGCAAATTCTCAGCCTTTCAGTTAGCAGACAAGACAGGCAGTGAAGCCTGTGAAGGGCAGGAAAGCTGAGAGAGGCAGTGGGGAGAAAGTAAACGCTCCAGGAGACCAATATCCCAAGAATGTATGTCTGCCATTATAGCTCAGTGCCCAAGCTCCCAAAATACACTAAGACATCTTCTGCCAGACCACGGGCTCACCCAGACAAGTGCCCTGGCTCTTGCCACATTTGAGAAGAATACAGGAAGTCTGTAAGTATGAAGATAACTTCAAAACCAAGGCACCTTTAGAATAATTCCTGGTGTTCAGTGATTTGGGACCTAAAACCTTCTCTAGTCAGGGGCAGTGTCTTTAGACTCAGAAGGCAGTTCTTGCTGCCTGTTGCAGGCAGAACAATGTTCCTGGCAAGGAGTCCTTCTGCCTCTGTTTTGACAAAACAGCTCCAGTCATAGAGGAAAGGTGTGTTGCCGGCTCCTTAGCATGAAAGTCTAGATGCGACTTTTCTGAACCTACTAACTGTTAAGGGTGGACAGATGTCTCTCCAAGTACACTGCAGCTTCTATTCCTTCTGGGCATCCTAAAGTTGGACCATTGGTCGGAGTCCTAATGAGGGTTTATGCCCTTACATGCAAGTTCTCAAAGCATGCACAGAGTTTGGCCCCTCATACAAACTTCCTCCTTCTTCCAAACTTTTCTCAGTTCCCTGTTCCCAGAATACTGGGATTTTTCACTTACCCAGCAGGAGGCTGAGAATTACAGGGACTCCTTATTGGTTCAGCATTATCACATTCCCATACTTGGGAGCAACATCATTATTTCTTATCATAAAGACAATGCCTAAGGATACTTCTGCCAAATAAGATGTGCATGCATTTCTGATAGCCAAGGCTTATTTTTAATGACAAATGCAGGGCTAATGCTCTAAAGCAGCAAGCAGAAGAACATTTTCACTTCTGAGATACAGTTCTTTTGTATCAAAAGGTATCAAAAGAGCTTTCTGTCCTTTTTCTCTTTCTTTCCTGCACAGAGGATTGAAACATCAAAACGCAAAACTATTGCCAGTGACTACAAATTAGGAGTTGACTCTCTTGAGGAAAATGCTCTTGTTAATTGACTTACTGCTTCACAAAAGAAGTGGAAAACAGCAACAGTGAAGACAACAGTGGGGACTAGAAAAGTCTCGATTTTCTGTGCGTTAGTCAGGAGGTTGGCATCTTTATATGAAACCTATGGTGGGAACGTTGTACAGCCCACAACTTAATCACTACCAACCAAAACCACAAAATGATATTATGAGAGGTCCTGCTACCCACACCAACCTGACAGACTTGGCTATTTAGTTAGAGCTGTCGTTATGCCACGTGTTGGGCACAGAATAGCAAAGGATGACTATACGTAATGCTGATATTTTACACATTGTTCACTAGCTCCTCCCATTTTGATCCTCAAATTGAATGTATAATGAAAACACCTCATATTTTGAATCTTTATAATTAGTTTGAGCTAAATGTATGTTTATCTTATTTCTATTCAGGCTTATTATGCTATTTTTATATTCAGCTTTTTAATTACCTCCTTGTAATTGTGGGCACATACACCAGATCTCAGTGGGACACTTACACTGTTTTCCCTATCCTAATTGACATTCTAATGACTGATGTGTTATCTTTTTGCTACTGCATTAGGGACCTTTTTTTACTGTGAAATAGAAATGTTGTGGGGAATTGGCTAAGGAAGACAGTTTTTTGTTGTAAATATTGACCGGTTTCTTTCATTTCATTTGCTTGAAAAACTGTAATAATTAACACCCATGGCTCAGTAACTACAACATGTTTTATATTATTACCAGTGGAGCACTGAAGGCAGAAAAGAGCCTGATAAAGCCCCCAGAAGGAAGGGTACAAATCTTTCTTCTCCCTGAGCTGGAATGGCAGCACCCTCCTACTGCCAAATATCAGCCAAAGTGTCAGCCTGGGAGTTTATCACCCACGAAAAGGCAAAGCATGCAAGCTCTAGTTTGGCAGTTTCTTGTCAGACTTTCTTTAAGTTTTGATCTTTGTTGCTATCTCAAGTTTAAGGTAAATATGTCACTGTGGTTTTATTCGGGGAGGAGCAAAAGTGGGAATTGATGTTGTTTCCTTTTCCAAGTGATCTGTTGCCTGGAAAAGTGCCTACACTAAGAAGCAACTGAACTAAGAAACTGAATCTGTTGAGAGAAAACTGCTAAAATGAAAGCTTCTTCCTTCATTCTGGGAAAGCAGCCTACAGTACCTGGGCAGGCAAAGCAGAGCTCACATCTCAGCTCTGTGCGTCAGAGTGAGTCTCTGACGTTCAGTAAATCTCCTAAATGTGCTACCATCCTAGCAGTGAACATTTTTATTGCGTTTGTCGTCTGCAGAGAGGCTCTACAATTACAAATCTTTTTCTCAAGACCTGAATGCACTAATTCTCCCACCCCTCCCCTCTTCAGTGTGGAAAGTTAGAGCTTTTATGCCATCAGCTTTGGAAATGAATCCTTGGGGGGGTTTTGCTGATTTGTTTTCATATTGCTTCAGAAACAGTACATCTTCTGTGAACATCTGTACATGACACTGAAGCACCTGGCACCACATTTTATACACCTACTTTAACAATCTCCCATGGCAGGTAACTAGAGCTCTCTCTTCAGTGGGGTACCATCCATCACCAACCAGTAGCTTTGAATAGCTGGTTTAATATTAACATATTGATCTATCACTTCAGTATTGTTAAACCACTCTTCCTCTTCTATGCATCAAATGCCACAGTTACATGCAAAGGCACAGTGACGAGCTAATTGAGAACACACCAACTTCAGGATATTTTTCTCTCCTACAAATGCCAATAAATACAGACACCCACGTCTCCTCGCCACAGCTGATACATTACCAGCCAACATTCCTGAGAAAGTAAAGTACAGCAAGAACAGGTTCAGTTCCTTTGTCCCCACTTATGTTATACAGTACCTATTACATGAGCACTCATAATGGGACAACTGAAATCCAAGAGACAACGCAAGAGGCAAAGCTTTCTCAGGTTTCAGCAGGGCTTTCAGGCACTGGGGTAAAATGAATAAATGTAGTCCCTTTCCTGCTGTCACAGATTTCCTGTTTCATTAAGAACCTCAGCCATTCTTTATTGGTGTCAGACACAGAGGACATTACCTGCTCGAGGTGACACTTCAGTTCAGTCATTTCCACCTCCCAGGCTGCTTTGTGCAGGGCGTACTGCTGCTGAAGCCCCTGGCGTTCACGCTCCTCATCCCGCAGCTCCGAGCGGAAGTCATCCAGCAAACCCTTCAGAGCGTTCAGGAGCTTCCGACTTTCACTTGCCTGCAGCAATGCAACAAACAAAATCCTGTCATTGGATGGCTGCAGCCTCCAGTTTCATTTTTAGGATGAAAAAGGCCTACACAACTACTGCATGGAAAAGAAAGTGCCTGGCCTAACTGTTGCATGAGTAAACTAAGAATAGCAATGCCTTCTGTGTCTACAGGCTGCCCAGGGAAGTGATCCATCACCCCTGAAATGATCCATCACCCCTGGAGGTATTTAAAGGATGTGTAGACGTGGTGCTTAGGGACATGGTTTATGGGTGGTCTTGGCAGTGCTAGGTTCATGGGTAGACTTGATGATCTTAAGAGTCTTTTCCAACCCAAATGATCCTATGATTCTGTGATTTTACTTCTTGTTAGCCCTAGTCCTGAAGCACCCCTGCAAGCCAAAGATCCGTAAGTCACCCTGAAAAAGGCACTAAGCATCTTTTTAAGATTGAGGACATCTGTAATAACTTCTTTTTTAATCCTGTAACTCAAAGCTAGAGTATCATTCCTGAGGTTTGTTTGGTAGCTGGATATCTTATACATACAGTCATTGCTCAGCATCAAATGTCAAATATTTGTAGGATACATATAAACAAAGGGGATTATTTTCAATGCTTTTGCATTGTCAGATAAAATTACTTTGGGAAAACAAGTGAGTTCTTTGAGCTGGGTATCTCCGCTAAGGTGTCTCACTAGTCTGTACTTCACATTTCTGCTCAGTCCAGGCAGCTGCACACAGATCAAATTTGCAGCAGCACCTTGTTTAGTACCAAAGGCATGAATGCCAGGTAGGCCACTTTCCCCCTCCAGATGGGATCAAAGAGCGCATCCCCATCCATGTCTTGTTGAGAATGTTATAGTCACACTGAAATGTCTGTGCTCATGCTTGGCAGGAGCCAAGAATGGGCTGCCTGGGGACACACTTGACTAGACAAGTCAAATAAACAGACACATGCAAAAATCTAAATAATTTTCATGTGCTTCTTTTTTCAATGACAATGGGTATAAAATGTTATGCAGACAACAAATCTGATTTCATATGCTCATCAGATTTTTGGCACCACTGAACCACCTTACCCACTTTCATAATCATTAATCAGACACAACATGGTGCTTTTTTTCTTTAAAAACCAAACAAATGTGGTCTACTTTTTCCAAGCTATTTGATTCATCATACTAGATGCAGAAAAATAACTGCAGGTTATCACTGGCTGACCTATAATCTGTTTGGGCTAATGAAATGTGATGGTGTACAACATGGGGTTTTATAAGGAATGTACCCACAGAAGCAGAATTAATCCCATTAACATTTAATGCCAATTAGCATTTTCCTACTATACAGCAGCAGTCTCCATCACGCATGTAATATCACTTACTTTTCAATCTGTAAAGAGATTTTATGTTTCCACTATGAATTTTTGTGCTGATACCCAATTAAGGCTAAATTCTCCAAACATCTCAAGCCTCTTGTGTAGTAATCAGAATAAGAGCTCTTTTGAAGATTTGTCTTTAGTGTCACAACAGGAGCTGCTGCGTACTGAGCACATTAAAATCTGGCCTCATGCTCTTTAAAAACCCTAACCCCAAATGCCCAAGAAGTGCTTTCATTCAAAAGCTACATTCTGTGTTTTCTGGTATGCTGCATAAAGCTTTCTCTGGCCAAGTAGTCTAAAGACTTCATGAGGGAAATGAGGCAGAAGAAAAATAAAACCAAACTAAAGCAAGCTACATCCCTTATTCCCATGGCTATATTTGATAGCTTTAGAGTCCTGTAAAATTAAATTTGCAAAGAAAGAAGTGATGGACTAGTACGTACTGGAGCCAAAAGAGCATCATTGCAGGTTTGTAGCTTACTGAGATGAGGGCACGCCTTATTTCTAAAGGCATTACATAGATGTCAGTGATATGAGACAAGTACCCCAGGTGCCCCCTGGGCTTGCTGGGATTTTAATTAACGTGCCAATATAAGTCCAATCTTGGTTATGTACTTTTAATTCCTGCAGAGAAGTCTGTTTTTCATGACTTTGTATTTACAGTCTGAAGCTGGAGAGGTCTGTGACATTATTTTTTCTGTGTTACCAAACTGTTTTTGGAGACCAAAGTGCTTTTGAGACAATGTGCTCCCAAATATGACGTTTACCTCTAGATATGCTTTAGATTCCTGCTGGTAAAACTGCCAAACAGCTTCTGCATAAGTCTCATAGATACATGACAAGGATTGTTATGGTCTTCCCCTTCCTCCCAGGGATGTTATGCAGGCAGAAGAAATGGGTCATGGCTGTGATTCCCTGGACAGTCTCCCATACAAGATGCTGTCTCTTTAGTACCTTGCCAGTTACTGAAATTTAGAGCATGGAGGAATCTGACAGATTCACAACTGATCTAAGACAGGAGATTTACAAAAGCAGTTTGAAGTCTTGTTGTATCCACAACTCAGGGTTTATAGATAAAGGAAACAACAGCTAACAATAAATAGAAACTTAATGTAGTAAACCGCAATTAAATTCCAGGACTTTGGAGTCTTACTAAGTTGAATCAGTCCCACAGATGGAAACTTCCAGCTCCAGAAAAGTTTGGGAGCAGGGCAGTTATTTGAAGCTTGCTTCTGATTTTAATCACAATTCTTTTTTCTCTGAGAATTTCACTGAAGAATTTAGCCGCAGTCTGGGATTACAAGCAGTTTAGTAGAGAGTCAGTTAAACCCAGAAGGTCAAGAGTATAAACAGCAAACAAGAACTGTGCATTTCCTCTGTCAAATTGCAGATCTATGGTGAAGTGAAGCTGGATCTGGGTGCAAATAATTTCAGTGTATTTAGGTCTATTGCTTTGGGCTTTTCAAAATAGCCAAGTATTGAAAACAAATACTGTATGAGCAAAAAAAATTCTAATTGGGTTTTTTCATTGTTCCACAAGTGTACAGTTTTTTTAACGATTTTTCCATTGGACCACAGATGTGAAAACTCTTTTCTTACTCACCTTCATCTTACACCATCCAACAGGCATCTCAACCTTTCTACTCAACTGAACACAAGCTGTTCCTTTTTGCACAGGCTATTCGCCCTGATCTCTTACTGCCCACATAAAAACACTGACTTACAGGATGCCCTCCTCTACTGTGCCTTCAGCCCAACTCTTATCTCCTGTCCCTGATCAGACTTCCTGTTTGGTTTCTGAGTCTTGCCAGTTCCTTGCCTGACCCTTTCTGCAGTGAGCCTCAGCTAGAAGCCAAGTGACCATACCATGAAGAGAAAGACGAACTGGCCCTTCTGAGACTCCCTGTCTACTCTGCCTCTCATCAACCTACCTTTTCCTGCCCTTTCCCCTCTGCTACACTTTCATCCCTCCACACACTGGCCACATAAAAATCAAAGGCAAGGGAGATGCATAGTTTCCATCAAGTCAGGTGCCTCAAATCATAATAATATAAAATTGAAGGCTTCTTGTTGAGATTAAGGCCTCAGGCTTTACCCTTTTTTTATCAAAACAATTCCACTTTCCAAGCAGGGTGAGAAAGTCAGCAGCAAGAGTGCAGGCTGAAAACACAAGCCATTAAATATTAATATTAAATGTTAAAAATAAATATGGGTTACTTCAAGTTACTGGAAGACCTGTCTTTTTTCTGACCTAGTTAACTCAGCCACTCCTAGGCTATTGCAAAATTTCCTTCCTAATGCAATACAAGTGCTGATGCACTTCATCTTGGAGCTTGTCAGGCAGAACCAGCAACTCAGTTAAGGCTTTCTTGGGTAGGTGCAAACCTTGGAGACCTCTAGCTTCACCACTTATCCCAAATTCCCCATACAAATAGTGCTTTTTATTTCAGCTGTGGGATCAAGGGGCCTGCAGAAGGCCCCCAGAACCCTGAGGGTTTTTCAGCACAGCCTGACTAGTCAGTGGTATACTGGGAGGTGAGCACTGCTGAGATCCACCCCTTCAGGAAGGATGTGCTCTGAATCTGATGACAGTCTCTGAGCTTTTAAAGCTGTGAAAACACAGGTGAAGTGTTTTCTTGCACTACTTTTTGTTTAGTTAATGTGTTTTGGGATTATGTATGAATTAAGTAGAGATGATGTTTATGGGTGAAAATCTGTAATGTTTTTAGGGCAAGGACCAGGATCTGTGAGGTTTATGAGCAAAGGTCCTTCATGCAGGAGGTTTGCAAGGCCAAGCCGTTCACCCTAGTGAGATGGAAAATTCAGGGCCAACTGACACTAAGATGTGTGAGGGCAGAGCAAGGCTATGGCAGAGCCTCAAGAGCACAGGTGTGCAGGCAGCTACTCCTCTTTCACAGTCCTTCAGAAGACCATTAGATGCCCTGTATCTATGATAGCATCAGAATTAACCTACACAAGGGTTTGCTACTACTATACCAGAGAATAATCATAAGCATTTGTTCCTACTGACAAAGCCCTGTAGCACTGAGAACCCTTCTTACATACCTGTCAATAAACACAGCACTTGTTAAAAGATTAACTAGTGTGAGCGGGCAAAACAAATAATAGTGCGTAAAATGAGAAATATTTAGCAAACTCAATCATTTTTTGCAGTATTGAAATAACACTTTTTTCCTAGCTGGAAAAGATGAAACCCATTTTACCATCACAAGTCCATTTGGCTATCATGCACTATTCATCATCAAGAGGGGCACTGAGATGTGCTCTGTTCCTACGGATCATTTGTTTAAGCAAGATTAGCTGGAGCTGCTGCATTAGAGCAGTATGCAATTTATATAAAAATGAATTATAAGCAATCCTACTCCCCATTTCTGCCACCTTAATTGAGATCAAAGTCTAAGCACTCATTATTTTAAAGAGGACATAATTTATTAGAATGTTCTCGGTAATTTTAAGAGATTTATATGGAAAGTTAGTACATGATAGGGTCTCTACTAAGATAACATGTTGGTTTATATTTATTTCACTTATTCTGGATTAAATCAGTTTACAGATGGAATGCCATTAAATGCCATGCTCAGAAGCATCTCTTCCATGGCTGCCTTCAGCCTCTGACACAGAAAAGCTTGCTGAGAGGATGACAGTGATGGGTCTTGGAGACTGGCAAGGTAGAACATTTCCAAATGCCAAACTGATCAAATGAATGCTACCCTGGTCGCACACTTCACAGAAAATAAATGCTAGTGTATGGAGTTGTCAGCTAGGACTATGAAAAGGGAAAGCTAAAGATTATATAAACTTGAAGCAGAATATGAAGCAGCATAAGGATCACAGATCTCTACTATTGTTACTGTAACAGAAATTCTAACTGAAGTTACTTCTTGAACTAGAGAAGTAGGCTGCAAGCAAAGTATTGTGGTCATAGAATCCATGTATTTGTCTGACAGCTCTTGCTGTGGAGCGGGCTCCCAAGTCAAGGGCCCAGATAGAGATGGGGCATAAGGCAAAAAGCTTCAGGTCTTTTTTCACTTGTGTTTTACATAGAATTCTTGCTCCATTCTACTTATGATTGCAAATAATACTAAGTGACAGGATGCTCTCAACATGTTTTCCAATTTAAAAATATCAGAAGATGCTCCTGAAGAACTGTTGGAAGCTTTAAGTCTGTCCCATTTGAGTGTTTGCTATTATTATTGTTAGGACTGCTGGTATATTATGTGCACAAAGGAAAAAAACTAGGATACTCGGCAGTGTTTTGGCAGACACAGACAGGGCATAGGACAAGTCAGGAAGAAGTTAGCATGATTTACTTATGGGCACTTAAAAACAAGCCCAGTGTCAGGATGGAACTTCTGCATTCTTTTCCAATCATCTCCAAGGGAAACACTAAACACATGTGATGTTTTTTTAAATGATTTAAAGAAAATAAAATCAGAACTTCTCTCGAAAAGCTCGACAGTAGAGTAAAAGAGATGTGCTCAGGCAAGAGGAGCATGTAAGTTCTCCAAACCATCACATACTGATAGACGTTTCTGGGCAAACAGCCATGAGAGGAAATAGGATTTTTCAGTGATAGTATCTGCCATCAGAAGAACAGTCATCACGTGGCTCCTGATTAAATATAATGGATGAAATCCACTGTAATTGCTGAGCGGCTAGAAGCATTTTTACAAGTATGATTATAGGTGATTTAACACAGTAGCAGAAGAAAATGAATTCTCTTGGAAAAATCCAGTTTCCATTCCCAGAGCATGATATACAAATGGTATAGTACCTGCTTCTGCTGCTGTAGTAATTCTGCAGTCTGCAGCTGTGGTCCATGGTCACTGCTGTCTGTGGAGGGACGCTGGGAGAAATCTGTCAGTGCAAACACAACATCCTCTTCCTCCTCCTCTCGCTCTGTGTCATCCGCCTTCTGCTCGGACTGAATGCCGAAGCCTGGAACAGCCTCAGGGTGCTCGATCTAAAATGCAAGAGATGGGACACATCAACACTATTTTGCCATTTACCTCAGGGACAGAAACTTATTGCAGGGCTAAGGGAAGGGGCTATCTTCCCCAGCATCTCTGTAGTGGGTTATATTGACTTCTATCCTGCAGGCTACAGGAAATGATCTTTGGTAAAATATATCATCTTGCGTATGTGAACCAGCACCACACAGATGCGCAAAGCAGGACATCTATGCAGCTGAGAAGATGGGTGTAATGTAGCACAATGGATACAATTCATCACACATTAGTGAAAAACTATACAAAGCACTGGTTTATTGTCTGATGAAGATATGGAAATCAGGAAGTATCCAAATCTATCACTTAATTCTCTCTAATGCATTAGCAAAACACATGACTCCAGTAATGACTGGAGGTGGATTGATTATAAATTAACCAGTCAAAAAATCCAAACAGCGAAAAAAGTGAAAGTGATTTTGATATTAGAAGATGAGCTAGTTTACACAGAAGCAAATTAGTGCTGTTGAAGTAAAGTAGAAGCTAAATAGCTACTCATCTCTTGTTTCTGACTCATATTACCACAGCAGATAAAAGTAAAGATGTTCATCCACCCTTTTTAAAGAATACAAAGCACTGGAGTATTCATCTTAAACATACTCCTACTAGAACTGAAAGGTTACTTGTCCCGCCAGATGCAGCAAACCCTGAAAAACACTAGGCATGTAAATATCAGAAATACTGAGAAAAACTACTCAGTTGCCTTAGCAAATGGTTTCAGAATTGCATGAACCTGCAAAATAAATCAATTCTTCTCAAAGATCTTGTAAAAAGTGCCAGAATGGGCAAACACTTTTTTATTTTTTTATTTTTTTTTTTTTTTAGGTAAGGTTTCCAAAGCAAATGGTGGTTCTGGATGTGCAACTTGACACTGTTTAGCAGCAGCTTTCTTCACAGTGCATGTCTGCTGGCAATCACACTCCTGCTGAGATGTGTCCGCTTGGGGATTCCAGGTTGTTATGTACTTCTGAAATTCCTGATCTTAATTCAGTCACTACTTGGAAAATCACCGTGATGACTACTGGTGCACTGCTGCTGATGGTGAGAGACTTGTGTACAGAGAAGAGGAACAAACAAGAATGAATCACTGTAAGTTCCCACAAAAAGCTGTATAATTCTCTTGCCAACATGAAAACAGAGCTTCCCTCCATCTGTATTGCTGAAGGCTTTGTAAGGAACACACTGTGCACATGATGAGAAAATGACAGAACTCAACCCATCTAAACAGACTTGACTCTACCAGCTAATAGTTATTTTCTTTCATAAAATTATTCAGGAGTCATATGCAGAATATATTTTAGGACAAGCCAACTTAAGAAAAGATTTCATGTTTAATTTGAATCCCGTTTAAATCTAGATGTATTTATAAAGTTGCTGTTGTCACACCATATTTAAAGTCTACACCTAAAGAACTGTATCCTAGTACCCCACTGTTTGCAGCTTCATTGTGTAAATAAGGGACAGTTACCTCTAATATATCCTCCCCTTCCTCCTCCATTCGCTTGCCTTGCCGCCAGTGTTTCAGCAGCCATTTCAGTTTCACATATAGAAGAAAGGTGTCCTGCTTGAAATGCCTGAGTTCTTGCTGCAGCAGACTTTTCTCCTGGCTCCAGGTCTTCTCTTCCAGTTTGTTCTGCAAAGTCAAGCTCTGCAATTCCAAGTCTTTCCTCCGCAGGGTCTGCATATGCTCCTCCTCCAGCTTTAATGGAACAACAGACACCATGTCAATAGGGTAGTGTCCTGGGGCAGTTTCCAGGACTTGTACTTTGTTGAGTGAGACAAACTGAAATCTCTAATTTTCATCAGCAGTGAGTAACTCTTGAGTTTGGCTCAATAAGTCCCTCTGCAATTAAGACTGTTGAGGAAAGCTGAAAAGCTTTGCTTAGATTGCCATATGCAAGTAGCTGGCTGTGTAAGTGGACCTGTACTTTAAAGATGCATGAGACCTCTGCTGATGCTTAAACATTTTATACCATTCATATTTTTCTTTTGATTGTATCCAGCACAGCCATCAGCCCACATTGCTGCACATATCACACCTAACAAATGGTTTTGCAGCCATTCCTACAAGGTGGGCCCAGAGCTGCCATTCAGACGAACTGAAGTATCGTTCATGCCTCTTCCCTCCCCAGCCATACACTCATCCTCTCCTCTGTGGTAATGTCTCCCCCTGCTTCTGGAAAGGCAGTGCTTCTGAAGGAGACACCTCCAGCATCTCAGATATACCTACTGGCCCCTTACTTCTCAACAGTTCTTACTTGGAGGCATCTGAATGACTCACAGTAAACAGTTTCTCATTCTGATATGACTAGATCAGGGACACATACAGGAACTGAAGAGACAGAAAAAGGTTGCAGCTTGGCATTCAACATCTCTCAGTTTCAGTACTAGAAGCACCAAGAAAAGCTCAGTCTTGGAATTACATCTGTTTCCACACAAAGCCACCTGAAACATTATTTTTTAAATGTGACTTCTCCCTCGATATGTCAAAATCAAACCATGCCATGACCTGTGCCCAACAGCACTTGTACAAGTTAGCTGTATGACATCTCATATTCTGTAAGGATGAGATAGTGTTTCCATTTCAACCAAGCGGTGGTTCACATTGATCCAGAAAGGTAAAACGAAAATAAGCACAGAGCCACTGCTTATAGATGCCAGTTTCTGTTATTTTCCATTTTGGGGAACAACAGCCTCTCCCTTTGCCCACCAGCTCCATAGATAGAATCTATGAAAGTCATAGTACACTAATGACCACAACGATTTGAACCATAAGAACATACCCTGAAACAAACAACACTGACACAGGAATGAAGAATACATCAGAGCTTCTTCCACGGAAGCATGGACTGCTTTGAAATTAATACTGCTGAGAAATAAATGCTTGATTTTCATGACAACATTCAGATGCCTTTGACCCAGGCTACTGGTCCATACTAGATTGTTTACTAAGGACTTTTCTGCCCTTTAAATGGTGTGCTCTGGCATGATGTAAATTTTCAGCATCTATGCTACTATGCCTTAAAAAGTCTGATTAAATAAAAATTACTTACAGTAGTTGCTAGCTTACATGGGTTTAAAATGCAGTTTTCAAGTAGTTTGGAACTAAATTATCTACACTGACCAAAAAAACCCATACATGCAACCCCTAGTAACACTCATGGAAATTGTACGCTGCTAACAAACATCAATTTGTAAACCTTTCTAAAGCTGGAATAGTAAAACAGGGGCTTAGTCTTTACATAGAGAAACAAATAGGTTCTGTATTGATGCAGATTCTTCCACCAAGTGAAGTTATGGTTAAATACAGCAGAGATCTGAGTAATTTCTGCCAGAAATCCTGGAAGATTATAAAAAAGGAGAACTTTGACAGGATGGGCATAATCTGGAAAAAATGAAGAATCCAGAAGATGCTTTTATTCTTCTGTTTCTACCAGTTGTCAACACGAATAACTAGCTTTGATTTTGCTGGATTTTTCATTGTTTTTACAAGCTCTTATGATCTAAGTCCCCATGGTCACAAATTCTTGCAGAAGACCCCGGTGGAGGTAACTTCACAGAGTATTATGCTTTTTCAACGGATAATTATTGAAAAAGAAAATAACTTTATGAGGCAGGCATAGCTTCCAGAAAGCTTTCACATCAAAAGCAACCAGGAAGGAAATCAATTTACTGGTTGCCTTCAAAAGCATTCATGAGAAAGCTCCTATGGAGATCAACTGGAAATTAAGGCTACTCATGAAAAAATGGAGAGGTACCACTTGGGCATAATGAGATAAGCTGGCACAAGTAAAAATGCTCTAGACTACACAACAATTATGCTGAATTTAGTCCAAGAAGTATATTTAAAAAGAACACTGCAGTCAAGAGCCAAACAGCCTGCAAAAATTAGTAGCAGATTTTTTCGCTCTAGGAGCTAGAGATCGCAAAAAGATTGACTAATCTGTTCCAGCCTTCAAAAGAGCAGGGGGAGCCCATGTAAAAAATACGATTTATTCACCAGTTGTGAATAAGAGGGTTAGGAGCATGGGGTACTGAGAAACACCAAGAAGTCCTGATTTGCATCTCAGTTATGAGCGTGTAATGACTCCTCCAACTTCAGAGAAGTGTTGGACTTTCTTTGTGCTAGGAGGGGTCAGAATAAGGCATAGAGCCAAACTGTGCTCCTACAGGTCAAACACACCCTTCCCCACCTCACAGGGAGCTGAAGGGGCTGTTATAATTCCTCATGCTGTATTTCACATCTCTACCTTGGCTTGCTCCACTCAGGGGAGGACAAAACTTCTCTTCACCAAGCAGAGAAGCCAGATTCAAAGTTGCAGAACAGGCTTGAGTTTACATTTCCCCAACTTCCAGATTCTTCATTTACTCAGAGGAGGTCAAGCAGGCACGGCCAGCAGGACACAAGTTCCCATGGTCCTGACAAACCAGGTCCATGACACACGTCATGGTCACACGTCTCTCCCAGCAGGTGGGTTTCGCATTTACCTGGATGATCTTTTCTGTAAACTTTTCTTGCTCCTCGCGGTGAAGTCTTGTCTCCTGCTCAAGCTGAGCCTGAAGCTCCTGTATCGATACATTCTGTACAGGTAAAACATGGGAATCCCTGAGCTGATCAGCAGGACAAAGGGATAGGTTTAGCAGAAAACGTGTCTCCGTGGTGGAAAAAAAAAAAGGAGAAAAGAAAAGAACTGCAGGACAGACATCTGCACAACTCACGCTTATCAATAGTTAAAACCAAAGCACAGTGTGCAAATAAATAGCAATGCCCTAAATATGTGTGGGAATTTCCTGTGTGGCTTCTGCTGAAAACTAAGGCTGGGATGCTGATGTTACATGTTGGATATTCCCTTCAGGCCTCTGCTCAGGGTTTGCACTCGTGTAGCTGAGACAGCGCACCATCAATGACATTTACCAGATGAGCTCCTATTTACAGGATTACATATTTGGTAGCATATTTATTTATGAAAATCAAAGCTATAAAAATTTTAACATCTCTGCAGAAGATACATCTAATGCATGTTGGACCTAATTATTTATTCATTCGCAACACTCCTGATTAGGCAGTTAATGGGATAACATTTATATACTGACTAAGCATATAAGGTCCTTTTCTTCAGATACAGAACAACTCTCTGCACAAGTCAACTTCATTCTGTGATTTCTACTCAAAACAATTACTCCACAAATGCCACAGGGATAAGCTGTGTGAGCCTGAGATCTGACCAAAATGCTTAAGCATCTTCCCTTTCAGGTTATACACCATTTTAATCTTAATATTTTTAATCTTAATTTTTATGTTATCTTTAGGTTTGGCATCCCATTCACTTTACTTCTGGAAGTTATTTAATTCAAAAATAAAGACCCAAGAAGGCAGAGTAGGACCTCATTATTTATACTATGTTAATTAATCTGGTGACACTTACATTCCTGATCAGAACTCTTTCTTTTCTGTCTTTCACACTGGAGCTAAAAGTGACTTGTCTGTACAAAGATGATGCTTGGCCAGATCCCATCCTCCTCAC
The DNA here is from genome assembly GCA_025447955.1 of Psilopsiagon aurifrons. Taxonomy (NCBI): domain Eukaryota; kingdom Metazoa; phylum Chordata; class Aves; order Psittaciformes; family Psittacidae; genus Psilopsiagon; species Psilopsiagon aurifrons. The sequence goes on along the minus strand of JAOEHY010028582.1, from coordinate 9,592 downwards.
ATGTGTGACCACAGAAAACACTACGGCATCAAACTCCCACTTCCCAGAGTAAAGACACATTTAAGGCAGGGATCACTTCAGCCTTCAAAGCATAATCCCAAATTCTCAGCTGGCCAATGTCCAGTGAGCTCCAACCTCAGCAGCTGCAAGGATGTAACGCATTGTGGGACCACTCTCGGGGGCTGCACTCCCATTTTCCCTCTGACATCAGCCCTGGCACTCGTTTCCTCTCCCCAGGCACTCCTCCCACTTCCCAAGAGCAAAATCAACTGCTGTTGCTGTTTGGGATGTGGCTGCCCTTGCTGGGACACTTCTGGTTATTCAAAAATTATTTGTCACTGGAACAGAGGCTGTTCTGCTCCTCTAAGGAAAAAGACCGAAGAATCCCATAAGCCACCTGCAGGAAGAGACTTGTATGGAAAATGAAATTTGCCCTTACATACACTTTCTGGGCCTTAGGAGCTCCTTCTTCACTTGATTCACTTATTGACTTGTGCAAGTATGTTTTGTACCTGAGGGAAAGATACTTCCAGCCCTCTGAAAGGTATGCATGAAGTGACCAAGAGAATGTTATCTGCCTTATCGATTTAATCTTATACCTTAATGTGTCTGCAGATATCTTGCATTGCACAAAGGCAAAATTCAGTCACAATAATCTCTGATCTTAGTATGCCTCTCCTTGCAGCCATACGATTACTCATTTAGGTAGGCAGAGATGTCGTTGGTCCTGGGATTCCTGAAACTGGAAGCTGAATCAGAGCAGCAAAATTTACCAGGAAGGTAAGGTCTGAATTTTCTCTATGCACTTCACACTAGTGTTTTCCAATGAACAACAATTTGCTAAAAGATCATTTGTTCTAATTCAGACTAGAATTAATTGGAATCACATAGTTAGGTGCATACTGATAACTCCCTATGTCTGCAAAATTAAAGCAAGAAAATTATGAACTCATACAAATTTTTGATAAACACAGCTCATGAAAATGCAAGTTTCAGGAAACTTGGGTGCTGGGAGTGTGTGATAGCTGTTGGAACTACTAAAAAGAGATTAAATACATCAGTAAGGCAGATAGACTATTGCATGCACACTAAACAGTGCAAATCATCTTACAATTGCTTTGCCTCTTTAAAGACAATATATTTTCAGAAGTGGTAAAGAAAACATGACGAAAAGCACTTAATGCCTGAATGCAGAGCTGCACAACTTTTTCCTTCCAGTGCAACCTGAGAACTCTTCATAATCTATAATGTCATGTAATGCAATTTCTACCAGTAGCATTGTGATTCATACGCTCAAATCAAGGGAGATAAGCTTGCCTAAGCACCTTATAGATTGTTGCTAAATGTCTGGATCATGAATGAAGAACAGGTAGAAATGCATTGTGATATTTGTGTATGCAGTTCAGGTATCTTGTATTAAACTGATGGATGTCTATATGTTCACATGTGGAAATCAGGCCCCTATCATACGTAATGATCTAATCAGCAGGGTTTAGTCTGTGGTACAACTGTGGTTTTGGTTTGGTTTGGAAAACAACACTGCTACAAAATGAACACAAAAATTGGTAACCTGTTAACTTCCATTCTTTGTTTCCTCTGTTCTCATTAACAAAAGCCTTACACGAAGAACAGAAAAAACCTCGAGATGGCCACTACACATTGTACTGACACCACAGAAACAGACACAAGCCCATAAGACACGAACACAATACAACTGGAACTAAGACCTAGTGTTATGCCACCACAGCACCACAGAACCACAGAAACAGCTACAGTTCATTCACAGCTTCACACTCACAGACGGTTTCCCATTAATGCATTTCCAGATCCACTTCCATTCCTGTCCTCTTGGACAGGCAGTGCCAAATCCTTCTCTTGAACCCTTTTCTCTCACCTGTTAACACTCCAGAACAAGCTAATCCATGCCGATGCCTTTACCTCAATAGGATAAGTAGAGAGAATTCACGCTCTGGGGGCTTCACCATCGCACTCTTGTTGCATTGACCCCATTCCACCCCTCTCAGCATGCTGACAGCTTTTCAGGTTACATTCCAGCTTACACAATCCCACACATCTGGCATGACTTGTTTTCGTCTGATTGCCATGCACCATGAGGTACAGCTGGGTTTCACTCGTCTCTTTTCTACATTTTACCATAGCTAATTACAACCTCAATTGGCCTGCAAACTCAATCAATTTATATGCAACAACTGTGAACACCAAATTTCATGGAATCTTTCTTTTTGTTCTTTTTATTCAGGAGAAATTGAAGGAGGAGCATACCCTAATGAGGCAGGGTAGAAAGATGCTCTCCAGCATTTGTGTGTAATGCCAAAGAAGCCAAAAGATAAACATCTTATGCTGCTTCCTTAATGCTATGTTATATGCTCTGATATTTGGACCTTACGTTTGACCATGCAGTTTAAAAACTGCTACTTTTTCACATGTGATGGCTGATCATTGCATATATACAACAAATCAGATTAGAAAGGCACTTCCAGTGCATTTTGTGTTACTTTTTATAAGCAATACATATCTAACTGAATTCTCAGAGGCTGCTTCTCAAGAGGTACTCTTCTCCTCACCCCTTGAAAACAAATTGCATTTATTCCATTTGCTACAAGAGGCAGTTGTGTAGTTATTTGTGCTTATGTGGAGAGAGAACACTTTGCTCTAAGTCTTTAAAAAAACACCCCATTTTATGGATAGTACACAAAGTCTCACCGAGATCAGTGAGGACTGCGATATCCAGATTTACATCATAAAGGGTCTTTCAAGCCATTATATTGTCAACCTTTACAGAATCTTGCATAGGAAGAAAGAATACAATTCATCAAAGTAAATTATTCTTGCTGCCCCTAATCTTGGTGGGAAGGAATACTGTCAGCACCAGTCTGTCTTTCTTCTTCCCACAGCTTTGCATTGGAGGAACAGTGGACACTAAGATATACAACTTTCCATGTGCCCTCATTTGCTGAGGGTTGGGGGCTTTTTTATTGCTTTTATTTTTTGTTTTGTTTTTATTTTTTTTTCCCCAAAAGAAAGGAAAGTTACAATGTATAAAACATTCACAGCTTGCTTTCTGTGAAAGCAAAACCTTAAATCGGGGCAAGAGAAAAGGATGTGCAAATTCTTAGCACATGGCTGAGAGCTGCAGCGAAAGCCATCCAGCTGAAAAGCTCCCACAGGGAATAATGAAAACTGCACAGAGGGAACACATATATTCCAAACCCAGCTAAAAAGAGAACATTCACAATATAGACCGAAATTCTTCCCATATATCCAAACTGGTCCATACAGAAGTTTTGATTCAAAGCAGATGATAAAGTGACTTACCTAACTTGTACATCACTGTATCTGGCTGGTCCACACTGAACACAGGTATTAACTTGGAGTAACAGAGATGTTTTATAATTCTTATGGGCATGATAAGAAAGGAAAATGGATGAACAAAAAAAGAATGGCCTAGAAGAAATCATTCTTCAGCGTGAGCTCTTCCCACTTTATTACTGGACCTTGTGGAAGACTTGCTTTTTAAGACATGCTCTCACCTTCTCTAGCCTATTTAATTTCACCTTGATTTTAAGTACTTTGTAATTTATATTAGTAGTAGCTAACTGTTGGAGAGAACTATAACAATTGAAACCTAAAATTCAAAAATACGCTGATTATTTGCCTATCAGCAAACAAACCATGTACAACAGACTTACCTGTCACATTTTCAACATCAGACATCATTTAACTTCCTTCTTTCCTGTTTGTATTGGGAGAAACAGGGTAGCCCTAAAACTCAGTGAGGTTGCCCCATCCCTGGCAGTGTTCAAGGCCAGATTGGATGGGGCTTTGAGCAACCTGGTCTAGTGGAACACGTCCTTGCCCGAGGCAGGGTGGCTGGAGCTAAATGATTTTTAAGGTCCCTTTCCAACCCAAACCATTTTATGATTCTATCTGCTTTTATTTTAATTCTCTTGTGACAATGTGCTCCTTGCAAGTGCATTCGCTTCAGTGGTTGTTTTTCCTGGAGTGTCACAAGTTTGTGGCACTTTTCTACATAGAAATAAATGTGTAAGTCTTTAAAAGCCCTGTATGAAAATAATCCAAATCTGAAATGCAAAGATAAGTGCTTTTGCCTTTGGTGATATGTACTTAGATGACAGCAGAACTGATGTCCTCTAAGGAGCAAACAGAACTAGGAGATACAGCTCCCTTTCAGAGCATTACATATCAAATATATATATATCAAATATATCAAACAGACTATATTAGGTCATATATGATTGTGAAAGAGTGAAATTTTTCTCCTTCAGAATGCCTTCCTGTTTCTGAATAAACAGGAGGAAGCTGCTTAAGTAGGCTGCCTTTTGTTTATGGGTATTCCACTGGCAAAATGGGCAAAAATCACCAGATGAAAAATTATTTACCATTTTTCCCACTAGTTCCAATTTGTTGCCATAGTAATCCTTTGATATGTGACGGGCATCTGTTCCACAAAGCATTGTGTCCCTTTTTTAAGTTCCTCTATGTCTTTTAGTCAGGGCAGTTCTCACTTGTTCACTTGCTTTTTCTTTGGGTGGTAAAGAATGATTTCACCCTCCCACCATAACCCGGCTCTGCAAAAATCATGAATAATGGATCGAACATCCACTCCGATGGGCTCCAACCTCCAGCAACAGCAGCTGAATGCTTGTTTCAGCAAGAAAACAAAGCCCTGCTCTTAAGGCAATTTTGAGATATAATTTCCCTTGGACTGCGCTTCTAACCCACCTCTTTAACATGCAAATATATTCTAATGATACTGTGGCACTAACAAGTGCAGTGCAAAGCCCAAACAAAGGCAGATGTTTACACTTAGGCTACTGGGTAGTTTCTAGCACAAGTCAGTCTGCATTTTTTGTATTTAATCAAACAATTAGGCTCCCACAATTAGGCTTCAACAAATTTCATTTTTAGAAATGGGAGAAGTGGCTAAATGGAAGCTGCTCAGCATTGTTTGGGAAACCTTTCATTGAGAATTCAGCTTGGAAAAAAAATAAATTCAGAAAAATGGGTTTGCTTGCTTAAAAACAAAACATCAGCCCCACTGAAATAGGTTGATCTCATGTGGAAAGTCCGTATGCAGTGAGAAGATCATCAATCAATGTTATCCGCTAGGCAGTGCATATATTTTTCACTTCTACAGAAAGCAAATAACGACTTATGTGTAGCCATCTCTGCTGTGGGCATTGAAAGGTTTGAGTCTCCATCTGAATTTTCTGCGGTAATTAAAACACCCCTTTGGTATTTGAATAGTATTTTTTCCTGCTCATTCATCTGGCACAAAAAAATGTCAGCTTTTGCTAGTGGGGTGTATAATGTCAAAAAAGAGTGAAAATGATATCATACAAAATTATTTGGATGAATCTTCCACTTCACTTGGTTTTGACTATTACAGGTTCTAGGATTTTAGTTGGCTGCTCACCCACTGAAAAGTTTCAGTGTAAAGCAGTATAATATTATTTGTTGCTTAAGTAAACCTGACTGAAGCAAAGACCTTAGTCTTCAACATTTTCTCAAGTGAGGTCATTTAAGCCCCAGCCTTGCTCACCTTTAGAACACATCTGGACCTAAGGAAGCTAGTTTCTACCATTGATTATAATTAGTGGCTTGTTCCTTGTCAGGCTAGGGTGTGAAACTATCCACCCTCTGTTTAAAGGCAGATTGCTGTACACAGTTTACACACTGTCATCCCATGCTGGGAGCGTTAAAAAAGATGTTGTGCTAAAATTACCCAAATCCCTAACTTTAACGAAGTACTCATATATACAGGATTTAATATAATAACAAGGCTAACCTAAGGTAAAGCAGAATTAATAAAGATAACAATTTAAACAGAGGTATTGTAAATATGTTCTGTGGGCATTTTCTAACCTAATCTACCATAATTATTGAGCAGTACAATTGCAAAAGGATCCATGCTGAACAGCAAGCTCTCTCTATCTCATTGGCCTATTTCACAGCTGACAAAGAAAGATTTTACCTTTCAGTGACTTACGGTGTCCTGGGTTTACCAGATATCCCTCCTGAAGTTTATTACATAAAAGTGAGAAGTTGGAAGAGAAGCAGCTGAACAAATAAATTATTGTAATACTACCAAAACTCTGCACTGTCAGGATAATTCAAAACAAGCGAAACAAAACCTGTAAAGAATTACCTGTGTTAAGATGAAGGGCCATTCTCCCTTTGATATTCAACACAGCATCATGCTGCTTAGCTACCAGCCGCCTGAAGCTTTTTGTTCCTACCCCGCTTTCTAGTGGTTGTCGTCGCTTACAAACCCAGCTGTCCCAGCCAGCATTCTCCTTTTCCCCGAATCATTAAGCGGTTTCAGATACACTAAGTGGTTTTCAAGTTATAAACACAGTACAACTCATCCTTCACTAGAAGCTACTCTAACCATCCCAGTTTCAAGGTGGATTTGGCTTCCCAGTGGCCAGCAGAAAGGTTTTCCAATGCTCCAAGCTTGTCTTTATGGAGACAGATTAGAAATCATTTTCTTCAGGACTGGTTGTAGTATCTGGATAACCTATGTTCATGAGAAAGCAGCTAAGAAGATGTTTACTGAGGCGGATGTGGCCTCTGCATGGATGAAGGTTTAAATAAAAACTGAATGATGCTTTTGATGAATGGAAAAGTACTCAACAACCCAAACAATGGACAATTTTGCTTTAGGAAATTTGTTTTGGAACCTGCAGAGTGCTGTGTTCCTTTTTGAGAATCACCATGAACAACAGCATCAAACCTTCTCCTGTGCAGACTGCTGCCAGGCAAAATGTAAAGGCATCTCTATCTGTAGACTATCCGGATTTAAAATATCCAATAAAGTGAAACCTAGAAGCCTGATTTCACATCAGGGATTACAACCTCTTCCAGAGATCTTTCATTTTTATACTCAATTTTGGGGGTCCCTGAGCCATATTTTCCCACTTAGCAAAGCTACTGGGAGCAGGGTGATGAGTCCAAAGTGAGGACCAATTTGCTTATCTGAAACTGCAAGGGGGAAAAGAGGTCAATCAGAAATGTCACAACACGGGTGCTCTGTTTGGTCCAATTTACTCCCCCAACCCCTGGCTTCTGTTACTCATCTCCTGGCTAAGGCAGCAGGAGGCAGTGAGTAAGATGGGCTGCTTTGCTGACCTCTAGACTGAAACAGCCCTTGTATCCTGGCCTGTAGAGTTTAATGTCTCCATCAGCTCTGCGGTGTGGGTCGGTGGTGGCTCGCTGGTGGTGAATCTCTTGCTCCTCTCCACGATCTTGTTTGAGCTGCCACTCCATCTGATCCCTCAGTTTGGACTGTTAGGTGCATGGGCGGTTTATAACAAAAAAACAAAAGGACAGAAGGGAATAAAGAAAACAAAAATGGGTAAGGTAGACGACTGAAAAACTACAAGACAAAGAAAAGCGTGAACAGAAAAATCAACTTAAGTACAGTGGCATAAGAAAGTGAGGAGAACAAAACCAAAATGAGGATGAGCAAAATGATGGGCTGAAACATCTGAAAAGCAAAAAAGAGAAAGAGAGGAAAAAAGAATGCAAACACTGGTTATGAGGCGCATGCAATGGGGATGCATGAGTCAAACCAACAGCAAGCATACAAGTCATGAAGGATACGGGACACAAGGCTCTTCCTTCCTTACTTGTGCTGTGCAGAAAAGCCATATCCAGTGTGGCAGTTGTGGCAGTTTAGACATGCGCCCATGGGCAACGCTTTAGGCAAGGCAGTCCTTCGCTGGCTACAGAGCTTCTCACTCGCTGCTCGGTTAGGGGAGTGAGCTGTAAGCAGGCTTTTCAAAACACATCACTTAGAAAACTGCATTTGGTTGGGTTCTTTTGGCAAGGCTTTTGTGAACACGCCTGACCCTTTTATGAGAGAGCATGGCAAAGACCTCCTCACATTTCTTAGCAATGCTGCTAATTTACATTCATCAGATTCATTTTTTTCTTTTTAATTAATCTCCTCTTTCATGGGAAAACACTGCTGTTACAGATAAAAAGAAGACCGATCTCTATAGCACCAGTGGATTAGCCTTTTTGCCATGAGGAACCGCCTCTGAATCAAAGGAGTTGTGCAAACAAATAAAAGAAAAAAAGCCTATAAAGTGTTTGTTTAACTTTACACACTTAAATACATTGCAGGTCTGAAATCATAACAAAGCAGCTGTGAGGAAAATTAGCTCTAAGGTAGCGATGCCAGAAAGAAAGAGAAATGATAACAGAAGGCAAACAAGGGGCCAACCTACCTGGAAGTCGGTGATTAACTCCTTCCCCAGGTTACCAATAGGAGAGTCTCGGGACATGGATGTCATTGTGGATAGAAAACTGGAAGATTCTGTGAGATGGGGAAGAGGGGAGAGGTCTTCCATCTGCTCCTTAAGGCCCTCTCCAATGTGATCAACCTTCTCCAGGAAGGTCTGCAGCTCCTTCCGGAAAGCTTTCATCCTGGAGTTGACAGTGTCCAGAAGCTCTGGTTCATGCTTATCTTCTCCCCTTTCCTCACCATTCCTGAAATCCTGCTCGGTGGATGGGCTGCTGGTTACATGCACCTTGGCATCATAAATCAAGCTGTCTGTATCAGTGATAAGGCGGTCCACGGTCCTTTCCAGCCGCTCAGCCTCGCGTTTGATGTTAATTAAAGACTCTGTGTCCTCTTTCACTCTCATGAGCTCAGTGGAGCACAGGTCACTGACTTCTGATGGCTTCCCACTCCCAAAACCTGATGTCTTCTCATAAACTTCTTCAGAGTCACTCTCACCCCCAATGGGCCCCTCTCTCCTTGGCTGGGGTGGGCGACCCTCTTCACTGTCACTCTCCTTTCTCCCAGCATCACTATCAGCGTCACTGTCCCTGGGGCTGGAAGTGCGCAGGCCCAGGTGAGAGGCAAGATCATAACGCTGAACATTGGACATCAGGACCCTGTTCTCATACTGGAGCTTCATCACTTTCCCGCTCAGCTCATTGATTTGCAACCTGGCTGACTTCAGCTCCTCTTGCAATGTCCCACCACACTTGGATGCCGTGTCATCCAACCATCCCGGCTCCTGGCCTGGCTCAAATTTGAATTTGTTCAGCTCATTTGTTAGCTGCTTGTTGTGATCCTCAATTTCAGAGATCGACCGCCTCAGCAGCTCTGCTTCCTCTTCCACAAACTGCAGGTGCCGGCGCAGCTCCGTGGCTGACTCCATGGAGTCACCATAGGGCGAGGTAGGAATGCTTGAAATGTGGTCCCTGCTGAGACACTCTTTTTCATACTGGCACCTCATATCCTCCATCTCAGCTTTAATCCCCCGGTTCTCCACCTCCAGTTCCACTATTTTCCTGCCCAGTATGTTGGCTTCCTCCTCCACCAGCTTCAAACGAAGCTTCAGCTCGGCCTCCCTGGTGCTGGGTGGGCCCCCTGCCTCCCCGGTAGGCAGGGGACTGTCCACATCTCCATAGATGGACTTATACTTCTGGAGCTCTTGCTCCAGTTCGTCCTTCTCCTTCCCCAGTTTGGCCATCTTCTTGCGCATCAGCGCTGCCTCCTCTTTGGCAAACTGGAGCTGGCACTTCAAGTCAG
>JAOEHY010028581.1:0-19506 GCA_025447955.1 Psilopsiagon aurifrons | reverse complement strand
GAAGGACTTGGGGGTGTTGGTTGATGGAAAAACGAACATGAGCCGGCAGTGTGCTCTCACAGCCCAGAAAGCCAACCGTATCCTGGGCTGCATCAAAGGAGCGTGACCAGCAGGTTGAGTGAGGTGATCCTGCCCCTTTACTCTGCTCTCCTGAGACCTCACTTGGAATACTGTGTGCAGTTCTGGTGTCCTCAACATAAAAATGACATGCAACTTTTGGAACAAGTCCAAAGGAGGACCACAAGGATGATCATGGGACTGGAGCACCTTCCGTATGTAAATAGGATGAGTAAGTTGGGGCTGTTCATCCTGGAGAAGAGAAGGCTGTGTGGAGACCTCGTAGAAGCCTTCTAGTATTTGAAAGGGGCATATAGGGATCTTGGGGAGGGACTCCTCATTAGGGACTGTAGTGATAGGACAAGGGATAATGGGTTCAAACTTAAATATGGGAAATTTAGATTGGATATGAGGAAGAACTTTATTGTAAGGGTGGTGAGGCACTGGAATGGGTTGCCCAGGGAAGTTGTGAATATTCCATCACTGGTGGTGTTCAAGGCCAGGTTGGCCTTGGTTGACATGGTTTAGTGTGTGGTCTCCCTGGCCGTGGCAGGGAGGTTGTAACTAGATGATCTTAAGGTCCTTTCTAACCCTAACTATTCTATGACTCTATGATCCTGCTACCACTATAAATGTTTTCTAATAGTATCCATAAAACAGGATTGCATAATGGTTCACAATGACCAGGAATATTTTCAAAACAGACTTAGGAAAACACTAATGTAGCATCTCCATAAATAGTGCAGAAAGACAAAAATTCCCTCTGTCAGCTTTTTGACTCTTACATCCTAAAATCATTCATGGACTAAACTTGGCAGTATCATTTAAGTCATCCACCTTGCCCCTAACAGAATCCTCAGGTTTGGCAGACATTTCTCTAACTCGCACTCAGATATACCCAGTGAGAGATCTTGCACAGCGCATACACGCAGTGTATCCCAGCAATCATTTGCCCTTACAGCCAGAAATTATTTCCCAATGTCTGACCACAATCCAATCTCTCATCTACTTTGCTTATACACTTGAGATCTCTCATTTGCTATATCTCTAAATACTGCAACCCTGAACCATTTTAGGCGGCCTGCAATATATGCAATAAATCTTGTCACCAGGACACTGAGTGAATGATTGCTGTTCTTTATGTTCCAAAATGAAAATGCAAAGCTTGACATTTATATCTGTTTCTGCTGTTTATCTGCTGTTTCTGCATGGCTTCTAGCACTATTTCTCAGTCATGGTTATAAGCCTGAAATGTGACACAGCTGCAGTAATGTCCCTTACATCTCCTTGTTGTCACATACCTCAGAAGACCAAGACTTCTGTTATTTCTGATGTAAGAGAATAGTGCTAGAAAAAAAAACCGCACAGTGGATATATCCTGCAGAAGCTGTGGTCTTACTTATGCTGATGTGAGTCTATTTTCAAAGTTTGTTTGCATAATTTCTGCCTTTAGCTCTTCTGTTATGTTTTATCTGACACTTGCCTTTGAAGGTAAGTGAAGTAGCAAATATCACCTGTTAGGGTTTGTTAGCAAGAGAAGCATATCTTTTATGATGGTTCCTAGGCACAATTTTAATATACATAGTGGTAATTATATTTGGAAAATCATGTTCATTGCCAAGTTTCTGTGTGCTTAGTATAATTAAAATTTGCAGTGTTTATCTTGTTTAACATACCTCTATACAAGAAACACTGCAGTTAGAGAATTTGCCATTTTGAAGTTGCATTGAATGATTTTAATCCAAAGCTTTGTACTGTGTATCAGTAGGAATTCAGTTGCCACAAAGCTACAATTGTTATGTCTAGGAGCACTTATTCTGCAAGTTTCAAGCACTGCCTGGCCCTGACAGGACACCATGGTGTGATCAGCTATGAAGTAACATAGCTCCCAAGAAGATCCCTCTCTGAATCCGTCAATAATCCCACAAAATATAGCAGTTTGACTGAGGCAAACATAACATTCAGGTTAATTTTTATTTGTTCATTTAAAGCACTATAATTTTCATAACAAATTATATTAAAAAAATAACTTTCAAAACCAAAACTTTTTCTCCTTTGCATCTCTTAAATATGACATGGTGAAATAAAAAAAAAAAAAGTATTTATTAGTATGTTGGTTTCTACAAGTTCATCAATGAACTTCCTTGCAGAGCCTAGGCCTTTTGCAGTCCCAAGTTTTGTGGTAAGAAATTCTGTGCCGTGCAAGGCAAAAGCAAACAGAAAATATCTTAACAGACTCTTTATGCTTCAACAGCACAGCATTCCAGCAGACATATTCATAGCATTAAAACACTCATGCCTCAAGAAGCACCCTGACTCTCATCAAGTATCTCATTACCACAATTAAGGAGGCTTTGCCTTTCAGAAGTTCGAGTAATTCCAGAAGCTAACTTCATTAACCAGTCTATTTTGGTAAATTTGTGCTTTATGTGCATGCAAAATAACTTTCAGTTTGTAAATCTCTACTCATAGCTTCTAAGTAGCCTATAAACAAATGCAGATTCTAAGATGAGACTCTAATAACTGAGTCTAATTTGTCTTAAATCCCTGAAGTCCTGCAGTACATGTCAGATGCCGGGTAGGTGATTCACAGCTTGCTGACTAAAATGAAAAAGAACCCCCGGATTACTGGAGCTAAAAAATAACATTGTAGATTTCTGCCATTAAATGCTGCTAAAGTGCTAGAATGTAAGAATGACAGATCAGCTTTTTTAATTCTTTAATTCTGATGCACAGACTTAATGATTTAACACTGACGCCTCTCTCACAACAAACACCTTTCAATCCTGAAGAGCCTCATGGCTGATTAATCTGTTGCTAACTAGCCCTGGGTTGAATGACACCACTGTTTTAAGAATGAAAAGGACTTTAGTGAAAGAGGTCAAAATAGTTGAAATATTGTGGGGGGAAACAATGTATTAAATAGTACTTAAAAATGATGAGCTAATGCTGCAGTTATTCCAAAAATATGTTTGATAGGACTAGGGAAAAGAAAAAATGGATACCTCACAGAGTGAATTCCAGGTATAGCAAAGTATGAGGTGCAATCACAGAGGGACCAACAGCAGAATTAGCAAAGCACATTCTTCAGCCATTATACACAGTTATTTCTTGTTATAGAAAATAAATGAAAGTCTGTAAAAAGCACACAAACCATTTGTATTTGGTACATTCTGCAAGATAAGAAATGACAATCATTTCTAGAAATCTTTCTAATGTAAACAAATTTGAAAAAATAAATTTAACTGTCTAAATGTATTCAGTTTGCAATTTTTGCAAATATGTAAAAATACCATGATAACCATTTATTTCTTTATTGTGTAGAAGAAATTCACCCCAATTTTTTTAAGGAAGACTTTATTTTCTCAATAATTTTGGCAATTTTCGACATTTTTATGTGAAGAAGCAGATGAGAATTTTACTAGTAGCTATGTAAAAATGTTTATTGGATTAGACCATAGTCCTGCAATTTGTTCCTTTCAACTGCTAACGTATTTTCTGTCTTCCTACAGAAGCAAGCAATTTATTTAAACATTTTGCTAATCTATTCTTTTGCTTGAACTCAGAATAATAGCTACCAAAGCATCCTACCTCCAGCTATCAGAGTTCTTGTATGTTGTATTGTAATATAAGATGCTGTACAACATAGGGAAAATTTTTCTCGTACAGAACAACAGATGTACAATAGATGTGTTCCCTCTGAAAGAATCCACACAGCTCTATCAGTCTACAGCTTGCCTTTTCATTATGTAGAAAAGCAAAAGTCCAGATGTTTTTTATGTAACAGTACAATTTGCCACCACTACACCCCTAAGGAGTGGAGTTTCCTTAACATCTTAGACTATAGACTGTCATTAAGATCACTTTAGGCTCTAAAAAAGTACAGCAGTGAAATGAGAAGATTTTCATGTTGAAATATCTTTGATGATGAAAACTAATAACAAAAAGCTCATGCCTTTCCATAAAGGGTAGAATTATTCTCCAAAATCCTGACAGCACCTACTCCCACTTGGCATAGAGATGGAAGTTCTGTTATTGTCAGTGTTATAATCCTGTATTTATAGATGCTCTGTTTAGAGATGAGGCAGCTGTGTGTGTAGTTCCCTATTTCACCTGGAAGTGAAAGACAATGGACACAATACTGCTCAATACATCTAGCAAGCTTGGAAACATGACTTGGTGAGCCCACTGCCTCACCTAAACTTGATAAATAGAGAATTGAATCATGAAGAACACAAAAGAGATCAGGATGACAGTGTACACCTTTCAAATGCCACTCAATGCATGTAGGTCCCTCAGAGTGTGACTGACACAGAGGATGGTGCTTTACCCCCTTCTTCATTGACTTCTCCCAATGGTGCTTCCACCCTGTGCACCCACCCTTGAGCTTGTTTGCCTCTCCTTACTCAAGGTATTGCTAACTGCATCCTTTAACTTCATTCTGTACATCACAGAGGGCTATCTGCCTCTATTTCTTCCTATTTTACAAACAAGCTTGTCTAAGTGGTTCTGTCACACCACCAGTTTCATCCTCTTTTTGAAGCATATTCCTGTCATACATTAGTACTCCTCAGCTACTTCTGCTCTTCTTTGCTCATTTTAACAGCCAACAGAAGAGATGTCTGAGACCTCCTTGACTAACAGAGCCACTACAAATATTCCAAGCTTAGGTACAAATTGGCATGGATAGTGCCTCAGCTGAGGTCAGGCATAAACTGGTCATCTGGAGGTGTCTGCCACTGGAATGATTTCTTGTACCTCAGTATCTTACTTCTGAAAAAACTGTGAAAGTTACCAAGCAAGGGAAATCAGTCTGCTGCTGTGTATATTTCTACTGTTACCACTTGCAAGAATTTAGAGATCTACAGCTTGTGTTACATCAAATCAATATTTCCCTTGTGAACACAGAACAAATGCACTATAGTGATTTTAAAAATAAGCTTAATTCCATTTATTATATCAGTTCTTGTATCTTGTGCTTCTGAAGATTTCATAAGACAATTCTCTAGATCAGAAAGTCACCTAGGAGTGGAAAAGTTTTTATTTTACAGTGCTACTGACAAGGGACTTAGATCAGCAGAAATATTTTGACAGAGTATCCTACTTTCCAACAAAGCTTTAAAAACCACCATTTTACTAAGGAATACTTTCCTGTGATATAGTGGGCTTATATCCTATTTTCAGGGCCTAATCAATCAGTGCAGATTTTGAGACAATTTTTCAGGTCTTGTGGACTGAATCTTTCTCTAACTGATGTTCAAGTAAATATGAAATAGTTCCGCTGCTGTCACTGTTGGAAATCTAACAGAAGTAACAAGCATGGAGCAATTTTTCTTTTCCATGGAGGAAAGGAACTGTGGAATTAGATATTTCTAAATGCTTGGTGGGTATATGTATGAAATACTTTTCACTGTGGTCATCATGAAGAGACATTAGTAAAGGCAAGCATGGCTGTGAATTTCCTATCATTAACCTTTGAGGGAATTGCCCATATTTGGTTGAAAATACAGACCTTGGTGGCAAGGCACAGGTCTCAGCTCCAGCATTCATACAGGATGAAGACAAGCAAGAAAAGAGGTCTGTGCTCAGAAGTGCTGAGTAACAGCAAGAGAAATTGTACCTTACATGTTTTGAAAGAGGCCTGAGCAAAAATGAATGAAATTGCTCCTTCCATTGGAGGTCCATGCAGCCCAGGCAGAAAGAAGTCCCTTGGCTGCAGCTAGTCAGACCTGAAAAACTGCAGTTTGACTTTTAGTCTACATTAATTCCAACTTTCTTAAGGTTTCTTCTAGCCAGCTACAGAGCTGAGCAATTTCCTTTGCTGCTACTTTTCTGCATGGTTGCCTGGATACTCAGTCTCCTTGAAGATCTCACTGATTAAAGTGCTGTTTCAATTTGGTGATTTGAAGACCCTGATCTGTCATCTAGATACAGAATTCTTTAGCAAAAAAGAAAAAAGACTGATTTGTCAAGTGCACACTTTAGCAAAATTACTTAGACATAGTTATACACAAGAAAACTCCATAATTTACAGATTTTTCTCTCATATTGATAAAGATACTGTGTGCATAATGAAGTTCAGTGGTGTTAATTCATCATTTGTGCTATGGTGCAAAGCAGCGCATTTTTTAGCACTTTCTAGTCCTACACTATGTCTCACAATTGCTTAATATGCAACTTTTTTGGCTGCATCCAAAGCAGGTAACAACCTTTTCCAGTGGGAAGACATCACAGGCTGACCGGCACATTGTGATCCTATAGGGCTGTCAGAAGTTACACTTTTGATATAATTGTTGGAGAAAAGTTGCAACAAACACCCCAAACTGTAGCAAAATGGGACTCGAGTTTACATCTTTTCAGATCATGCAGAGGTCAGAAACAGAAAAAATTCTTTGTTGATGATCAGTGTTTGTTCCCCACATTGCTCTTCTCTAGAATTTCAATATATTTAGCAGCAAAAATGACCAAAATTGGAATCCAATAAATTAATAGGCAGTATGCCATGAGTTTATCTGAAGTCTGCAGGAACTTATAACCACAATAAATAAATAAATAAATAAATAAATAAATAAATAAGCAAATAAATAAATATCAGTAAATAAATAAATAAACATAAGCAAGACAACGTATGACAAACATGGGATTTAAAAGTTGCCATGAAATAGTTCCTGACAACACAAAAAATCTTCCTTCATGTCTGGGTGAGGGGGGGAAGTATTTAGAAAAGGAAATCCAAGACAATCTATGAACATCAGACACTTCCAATTTTATATTTAATTAAAATTGCTATCTCATATTTAGTAAATCTTTCCTGACAAAAATTTAGGCAAAATTATTAAATTACTGAGACAAAATTTGGCCTTCATACATTGAAATTAAAATATACTTAATAAACATTCCTCGTCAATTTACTTACAGCTTAATGCGAAGAATTTAACTTCGACTTTGTAATCTACCTGGTCATCTAAATAGTATGCTTTTTGAGGGGGATTATTGTCTTTGGAATACTGAGAACATTAAAGCCCTTGCCAGCAATGGTTAAAATTCTCTGAAGTCTTTATTTTTTTCTCCTTTTCTTTTTATAGATCCTTGACTTTTTGAAAGCCTTTGAATTTTGTTCCAGTAGTCATTGAGCCATTTCTGAATTGCAGCAAGGCAAATAAAAAGTCCTTCCCATTTCAGTAAATTTTAAGGTATCTTCTTTACTCCTGTGTAACTCAAAAATACAGACTATCAGAGCTTCCAATTCTGTCAGCTTACTTATCCAGTGACACTTAAGGTTTGTGAATGATTTTAGCACATTACTGAATAAATATAGACTTGAGGACATAGAAAAAGATTTTGTTTAATGAAGTATTAATTTCCTTGTTTGGAACAATATAATATGACTATTATTTGTATTTAGAAACCCAGATTAGTTCCTTGCTTGTCAATTTCCAGTATGCGAATTTTTTTTAAGTTTATAGTTCTGTCCTTTCCTCCCAAATAAAAGTAATTATGCAACATACCAAGTTGTGCGGAATGCCTAGCCTTATTTCCAGCACAACAAGCATATGAATAGGAGGGTAGTAGCGGATGCCTCCTTGTTGCAAAAGATGCAGAGACAACTACTCCGTATTCTGGAAAAAGACAGATTTTGCAGTTTTCCTATCACAAGCCTGTTTATCCCAACTTAAGGAGTACCAGTTCTTCTCAGGTAGAGCAACAAGTAATAGGAATGAATAATGCCATAGCATGTCAAGACTGCAAAGTGATAGAAGTCAGTTACTTGTTGGTTTCTTTGTTTGCCTTCAGATAATGTGTAATATTAATCTTTTTTTAAGGCTAGACACACTCATATATTTACTTCTTTTACCAGTGTTGACAAGTGGAAATCTGAGTGCTGAAAGTCAGGAATGTAAATAAACTTGATTTCATGATTCCATCTGGTATAAACAGATACATAACTGTTCTTTCGTTGTACAATTTTTCATTAGCTACTCAAAGTCTTAGCAAGCTCTACTGAGAGTGAAATACTGGTAAAAATATACACTTTGTTGCCTTTTAGAAGAGAAGGAACTTTATTTATTTATTTATTTTTTTAATTCCAATTAACTATACTACTGAGGTTAATCTCAGGAAATGGGCAGCGAGAAGATGACACAGCACTTAAAATGAAAAAACAAACCAATGACAATATATTGCCATGTGACAAGCCTCCTGTAAGTATGGAGTAGCACTTCCATTTAGAGACCATTAGGGAATTTTAACACAGGTTGTTGGATTTCATAACCCAGGCTATAAGAAAAGAGGTGATGTGTTGGAAAAGAGTAGTATAACAAAGTAAGAAAACAATTTCCTGGCACAGAGTGGTTGGTCTTAGTGAACCTTCAGCAAACTAAATATAGAAAGGCTCAAAGAGGATTAAATTTTCAGTAACTGAGGGTGTCTAAAGAGGTTATGAAATGACCACAAAGTTTAATTAATTCAATAGATGAGGACCTGGTTAATAGCATAATTACTTGAATTTATTGCAGATATTTCATAATCTGTGTGAAATGAACGGTTTAACCCTGGTATTACTGAGCTGCATGACTCACTCCTTTCTACTGAATAGATTATTCTCTTAGTTGTTCACAATTATGATATTCTTTATTATTATTATTACTGTGATTTTTTAAGATAAGTGGGCTTTTATTTGCATCTCTCAAGCACACCAAACCTCTTCTATTAAGAAGAAAAGTATACAAACGATTTACTTTCTATAAATGCATGCAATACCTGGGTGATGCTGAGTGTGAGGATATTATTTCAGCTCTAACATCTGGTGAAGAATCCCTCTACACATATACAGAAATGAGAATAACTTTAAGATGTGCTACAGCTTTTCCTGCAAGGTAGCACAATTCAGTTGACATAGAAAACTAAAATAAAAATACTGTTTCAGCTTAACAGAAAAAAAAACTAATAAAAGGGAGGGGCATAACTGTGTTCCTATGAGCTGTGCTTTACTGCAAACACAGAAATATACATGCAGCTATAAATCTCACATGCCCCACAGTTTCTGGTTACTTTTAAATACTGACCATAGTAACCACTGGAATCTCACAGGCTCTCTAAGTCATAATATGGCACTTTTTCTTCCTCTTAAATGCCTCCAGAGGTTTTCAAAGTTGCTCCTTCATTTCTGTTGGCATCTTTCCTTGTTTCAGTATTATCTGAAAGAGCCTGGTTCAGATCAGGCTCTCTCATTGCCATTGAGGTTGTAAAAACACAAAAGGTATTTTTTTCCCCCTGGAGATCTATCATAAGCAATAAATTAATCTTGCCATAAGAATGAAGCTTGTTGTTGAGCAGCATTTTATGCACTTACTGAAAGTTTATTTTAGAAGTCTTTCCTGGAGTTTTTGCACACTGAAAATACTACTGCTCTTTGATGCAGTTTCTCTCTCTCAAATTAGACACAGAGACTAAACTGATTGCTTAGAAGACCTGCAGTTGATCATTGAGTGATTGAAAGTGTGCAGAGAGAAGCAGCTCTGCAGAAGATCAAGGGACTAAAAGAAGGTAAGGAACAACTGGTGATGTGATCAGTCTGATTTTATCCTGGCTATTTCACCTATAGCAATCAAGATATCTATTCCCTCCTTTCAGAAAGCTTTGGGGAGGAGATAAATATTTACCTAGTTGTGCTTTCAAAAGCACCAAATGCCTAGTATCTTTAAAAATGTATTTAAATTATTCAGTTTCATTGAGGAAACATGCACTTTCCATGGATTGAGTAGCAAGGTACAGTAAAACAGAGGTGCTTAAACTGAGCAATAACCTACATGTATCCTAACAAAGAACAACTTTCAGGTAACACCAAGGATAATTTTGCCTTCCTTTATTAGGAGAAATTGTCCCCCTGATAATGGGTGTAGTTCTGTCCCCAGATCTAAATCAGAAAGTTTCTGGGTTTTTCTGGAATGAGGCTGTCTGTAGGTACTTTACTGATTACAAGCTCAAAAGCTAGATAATGACCTACTTTTTTTTTTTTTTTTGTTGGTGTTGCCAGTATGAGATCATATAATTATAAAATAAAATCAGCATGCCTTTAAACATCCAACAGTGTTTTGACCTTTCCATTGCATCTTATGGCTGATGTTCAGAAATCTTCACTGTATTTCAAGCAGATTGGCAATGGATTTTTATCATAGTAAGTGAAAAGACCAGGTGGCAATGGCACAGAATAAAACTGCTCAGATGCCTATGGCTTAAATGCATAAATAATATAACCACATATTTATTTCAGTATTAGTTTCTATGCGTTAGAAAATCCCAAACTTCAAAAATGCAATGCATAATGACAATTTATGAAGTTGTTGCTAGATATGAATTTTAACATATCTTGAACTGATTTATCTACCTACCAGTGTGGTTTTCCCACTGTTACAAGATATGAGTCAGGCCTTGCAAAATTTCTGTCCGGGCAACTACAATTTTTAAAAGGACAAGAAGAAGGGAGTGACCAATTCCAACCTGCAAATGTGGTTTAACACATAAATAGGTATGGATCAGGTTTCTTAGACACTTTCAGCTTCTTTTCTCCCTTCTTACAAAGAAGCCACAATTCAGGTGAAAATGTTCTAAGGAAAACTCACTTTCATATGCTTCCTGCTTGCTGAAGTCCAGGTAGATCAACAGAACTCCTTTACCTTTCAGTGGTGCCAAATCCACTGTGACACTCAAAAATACATGCGACAGCTGTAATGACAATTCCTCCCAGAAAAGTCCTCTGAATCAAGGACCTGGTGGTGTATCCCTCTCCCATTTGGCACAGAGATCTGGTACAGCATAAACTTTGGACGGCTAAATAATATTGCTTCTTATCTTTAAACAAGAAAGATATGTTTCAACACAAACCCCATCACCTTCAGACTTAAAATATTCAATTCTTTATGGAGGAAAAAAAATTCACTCATCTACTCTACACTTTTTAATAGCAACAGCTGATAAATACTCAGTTCCTATAAATAGTATAATTACCAAATGAGTCAAGGATGTTTAAAAAGATCAGTCATAACCTCTTGAATAAAATACTTCATATACTTAGTTTTTAAACCCAGTTCTCAATCCATTACCATCAAAGATTAATCAACTAATATTCGGATATGAGGAAATACTGAGGAGTCATAATTGCACAGTGCTAATCAAAGACAGGAAGAGTGATGAGAAAACAAAATAAAGGGAGCAGAGTTTTTTCATATTTTTTTAACAAACATTTGTGCATACGAATTTTCACTTGCCTTTGTGAAATGTGATGAATGTTTTCAGATTGTCAGTCAACAACAGCAATGTGAATAAGAGAAGAAATTGCTTACAGTATATTGCCAAAATTGTTTTTGTATGACTCTTCCTCAAAAACAAAGAAGGACAAACATGGTCGCTCTTTACTCAGGTTACATGAATTCTCTTTTTGATTTTTGCCATGATATTTTAGATCAATTAAAATATTTTTTTTCTGCAAAAGGAAAAAAGTTGTGTATTTGAAAGTTAGTAAAGCTTTTAGATATTCAGTTAGTTTTTGTGTGTGTGTGTGTGTGTCCACTTTGACACATTTCTGTTATGTCACATGGATTCTGAGTCAAAAGCAATTAGACTCTGGAGTATCCTACCAAAGCAGAGCATCTGAGAAAATACAGTAGCCTTGACCCAGAAAAGTGAAGATCAAGAAATGCAAGCTGTCCTGCTATGTAAATGCTCCAAAGATGACAGCAATTATTTGGCATTTCTTTAAATAAGTCCTTATCTTGAAAAATTACAAGTCTGAAATATATCAGTCTTCTTGAAAAATGAATTTAGGTAATGACAAAAGGAATTCCAGTGCTTCCAACTGTTCATATATTTTGCTTCTCTGATTCCAGAACCATTTTTCATATTTTTTAATATATATTTATATCACCATAGCTTCTTTGCAGGAGCCATTCCTATGTCAGCAGTTTTTATTAAGTATTCTGTTTCAATGGCACCTACTCTCCCATCTCAGATCGAGAATATGTATAACTTAAAATATTGTTATTGAACAAAAGTATTAGGATGCACTATCAATGTTGTTCCTATAGCAGATTTAAGTATTATTATTATTTAAAAGAATGTCAATAAACTATCAGAATATAAAACAGCACCTGAGTGACATTTCCAAATTCATAGGAAAATAAATGCTTTTCTGTTCAACATCAAAATACAGAGGTGTACTTTATAGTCCATTATTTTCTAGAAACATAACTAAAACTACATTAGATTAAACTTGAGATTCCAACCTCTGCCAGTTGTGAATATAGCCAACTTTGAACTTGCAAATATGTTGTTCTGTGAGAACTAAGCTGACTGAGCAGTCTCTCAGCTTTTAAATTCATGAATTCACCTTGATTATAACTAAATTCTGGTGTTCTACATGACCTGGTCACCTAGATGACCAGAGCAGAGACATAGCAAGCATGTATCACAATGTCCTGCCAGTGTGTTGACCCAGGTTTCTCTCCAAAGGAAACCAAGTCAGCAATGAAGATGATAAATGATTGAGTCTTATCCTGTCAGGGAGTTAAGATGGGGCTGTAGCACACACTGCAGTGTTTGGGAAGATTAGGAATAACTATTGACTGTTCTTGGATGGATGTTTTCACATGCTTTACGACAGGTGTTTAAATATTTTGTTGATCTGGCAACTACAGATAATCATTTTCTGGAATTAACTTCCAGATTTCTGGAGTGACAGCCACTACATTCATATTCTTCTGTCACTGATTTTTACAAGTCAAGGTTTTGTTTTCCTTGCTGCAACTATCTGCTTAACATTTTGCAAAAACAATGCTTGGTTTCCAACTGTTCATAATTTAGTTCATTTATTACTGACATTGCAAAATAAAATTCAACAGAAGAGTACTGGGTTTTTTTGGTTTCCATTTCCAAGTTCCTGAACAGTTCTGTAGCATATTCCTTTGTATATTCAAAACTAAGCTATCAAAATATAATGCCAATTTAAACCACAATCATTATTTATATTACTAGTGAAGAAGGAAAAACGTAGTGGTAAATTAATCTTTGTGCAGCAAAGAACTCCTTAAAATAGGTTTACAGCATGAATAGTAATGAACTATTGCTATCTCTCCTCAGCAGACATCTTAAAATAACTATGTCCAAAGTTGTTTAAAATCCTTTTCCTACAATTTTGGTTTCACTAATGCAAGGTAGAGTGATTCCACACTTATAACACTGACCAACACAAGTCTCCTTTATTTATTTTCTGTTTAATATAGGGAACTCATGAATTAGCTATGACTTTTACATGCCTTCCCTTTGACCTTCTTACCGATAATCGTAATAACGCTGGGCTGCTGAGAATCAATCAGTTCTCATAAAGGCAGCAGCCTTCAGATTAATCTCACATTATTAATTCTGCAAGTTAAAGGGACAAGCAGAAAGACAAGATGGCTTTCAGTGCTATTTACTTCCCTAAAAATATTACCTGTGGATAATAAACAAACAAATTTCCAATCTGGTGAAGCTGTAAATTTGCAGCCTTCATGAAAATTAATTTAAATGGATGTGACTGTGAGGTTAGGATTGTAAAGATTAGGGAGACTCCTGTAGTTATAATTGCCTGCTCAGTTCATCTGCTGCTCTGTCACTCAAGAATGGCACAGCTGCATTAACAACTCTAATCATAATCTAATTCTCAGATCAAATTCCCATCTTCAATATATCCTTTAATAAAGCTTCCATACCCCATCTTTTAGCCTTAATTATTGCTTCCTGTCTCCCGTGACAACCAAATTAAAAGGTACATACAGCAGCTCTATAATAAAAAATAGCACAGATACAACTACTGTACTGCGAATTCGCACTAACCTTGTGAAGGTTGGATGGCTTGTGATAACTAGATTTCTTTTACTGATAGCGCAAGCACTAGAAGATAAGGAATACAATTTTATAATCACATATTGATTTTTCTTTTTTCCTGCTAATATAGAAAATTACCTGGGCCAGTTTTCGGATTAGCAAAGTGAGAAAAGACAATTTTATAGGAAAACTGTCGAGATCCCAACATGTGAACTGTTTTATTTCTTAAAGCTGGAGCTTTTGACATGTCAGTCGTTGACAGGAGACATTGTACTAGTTAAAGCTAAGTCCCTTTGCACAAGAACTAAGACGCCAAGTCAGCAAGATATTTAATCAGGCACCTACCTTTTGGCATATTAATAATCTCAAGTCAATAAAACTGTTAGCATGTTTAAAGTCAGTAAATACTGTGGAATTTTTGAACAGAACCCAAACATTCAGTGTCTTGTCCATGTAGGATTCTGGTTTGTCTGTTGTACTGTGCAAATGAGGATTTCAGTAGGTGTTAAACTGTTGTCTCTGTAAACATAACAAGATGGCATGTCAACTTTTCTGAGCCAGAAATATGTTACCGTAAAACTTTGACAATGGATTAATGCAATCATGGTATTAGTAAATGGAAAATGACTAGAAAATTAAAATTATGGGACAGGTATGAGCAACAAAAGATGATTGTCAGTGTAAGTAAGGGAGAAAAAAGATTAATCAATTATCAAAATATTTTAGCTAAGTTAGGAAGTTTTTAAATGAAACAGCACACTATGGTCTTGAGATAATTTCAAAATATAGCCAGGGATTTCAAGGGCATTAAGCAAAGTCTTTTAGGGAATGGTTTAACAGATAAGAGAGGCCTGCAAGAATGCCAAAACTTTAAACATGGAAGATTTTAATTATCCTGATACCAGTATTGATTTGGATAAGAACTGTTTTAGGGCTAAGGAGACAAATGTGTTTGAGAAAATCGCAAAGGATTTATTTTGCAAGCAATGTGCTGACCAGTTTTAGTGGCTTGGGGCTACCCTGAGAGTGAATGGATCTTGAATAAACTGGGACACAGGGGGCAATGTGGTGTAGGTGATGAATCTGAAACAGAAAGTTCAAAGAAATGAAAGGGGTTTATTATTTAAATAGATACCTTCCTTTCTGACTCGGAAAGGAATATGTTTAGTCATTCTCGCTTAAGATATCTAAAAGTGAGGAATAAAAAGTGTTACATAGCATAGGTTACTTCTGAAAAAGTAGAAATTTCTCCTGTACCTAGGTTTCTGTTGTCACACATCAAACTTAAACAAGTTATCTAAGGCACTAAAATATTTAATATTCCAATTGTACTGGATCAAACTTTTCTGCTGGTCTTGGAGACTCCCACCAGTAAACTTTTCAACTTCCCACTTGTCTCAAAAAAAAAAAAAAAAAAAAAAAAAAAGTCTTCTTTTTTTCCTTTTATTTTTCCATTTTGGGGGAGTTGAAGCATGACAATGCTGAAGTATAATTCAGTTATGTTTTCCTTAGAGAAGAAAAGACATAAGACAATTGTAGATACATTACTTTTTAGCCATTTAGCTGAAGTAAAGAGAAATATTTCAGTCACTCTAATTCTTCATTCTTTTGTACCCAGTGGTTTTATGATTACCCTGGTATTGCCAGACCTGAAGCTGTACTGCTCTACCAGGGTCATTATTTGCCAATGCTCTTAAATGAATCTTTTTAAGAGCATGAATCATCTCTTTCTATAACATTTATTTGCTGTCAGTAATTTCTATAACATTTATTTGATGGCTTCTCCCATCCTTGAAATGTATTTGTTTACAAGATTGTGTGTGTAGCAATGTGCTATAATTCCCAGCTTCTGGTTTAAAAACAGAAACAAAAGAAAAGGTGTGATTCATCTCCACCTTTAAAGTCAAAGCATAGTTTGAGAGGGGTGAATAAACTCTCAATAGTCAATGGAGAGAGAAAAGTTTCCTTCAGAGGTGACTGTACTGTACTGTCTTAATCAGTAGCTCTCGAGGTTAATCACACCTAGGCGGAGTCCAAGTTTCTGCACTGATTATAGAGGGAGGTTTCAATATCTGCTGAACCCAGGACAACTAGGCAGGAGTTATCAGGTGGTATACTAAAGATCACAGGAGAAACAAGAGGATCACATCTCTGCGTGTTTCAGTCCCTTAAAGTGCAAGAGAAGAGCTCTAAAGACCAAGGTATGGAAAGACTTCCTCATTCAGTGCCAGATCCTAAATAAGCTGAATAATGAGAAAGTGATCCAGAGCTGAGCAGTAACATCCAGTACATCTGACTGTGACAGCAATAGTAAGTGCTACAGTAGTTTGATCCCAGGAACAAGACTTACACTGCCCCTTTTCACAGCTTAGAGAACAAAATCAGAAATTGAGGTGGGGGAGGAGAGACATTTCTGTACATTGTAGAAATAGGTCTTACAACTTTCCCTTTAAAAAGAAATCATGATTTTTTTGTCCCTAATATGGTTCTGTTGGGAATCTGCGTATTTGTAAAAATTAAAATTAAGAAGGATTCACTGAAGAAGACTAATGTCAGAACAGCAAAAGGACTTACTCTGGGCTCAGAAGCAGGTTTTACCTTTTTTCAGTTAGAGCTAGAATTAAAAAAAAATAAATCCCTATCTGAAAGATTGATATCCTTATGACAAAATATTGGATATTCTGACATGAAAGGATAAACCTCATTTTTCTTTTTTTTTAAATAAATGTTTTGGCTTGGAGAACTCCAAGAAATACTAAGAGCTGAAACTTTCTTTGAAATCAGCTTTACATTTTGCTGAAACAACATTTTTGGAAGAAAAATATAAGTGCCTGAATATCTTTTTAATAGCTCTGCTCTATAAATTTGATATTAAAGCTACACTTATATCTACAGGAACTATTGGATGCTTCAAAAGTTTAGGGCAAAGCAGTGCAGTTTAGTACATAAAATGCAATAGGCTTATCTGTGGTACCCACATTTCTTGCGTTAGCAAATTTAGAGTACAAATTCTGTGAGAAAAGTCTTTTTTCAAGGTTTCTACCACTTATAGTACTGATGGTTCTCTTTTTTTTTTTTTTTTTTTTTTTTTTTTTTTTTTTTGTCTTTTTCCTTAGAAGGTGGGAATGGTACCAGAACAGATTTATTCATGAATTTATAATGATTTATAAATATATAATTTTATGTGAGAACTAAAAGATGTTTAGTGAGTTTTTTATCTTTTCACCTTTCTAACCTCACAATCTTTTTACACTATAAAATCACGGAAGTACACTTAAACTGTTCTTATACATATTAGGACAGATGGACATCCTTCCTGGTTTCAGATCCTTCTTGATCTCTCTTTACCCTCACTTAAAATTGCAAAGGGAATGTGCCTATTACTTACAGCAGGTGATGTCACAACAGGTAGCATACGTTTTTAACAATTATATGAATACAGGTTGTTAAGTAAGCACTGCATAAACCAACAAATGTAAATAATCAATGAATTTATATTGTACTGGTCACCCCAAGGGTTATTGGTCCAAGAAAAGAGGGGAAGCAATTTAATCTCACATGTTTAATTTTGTTAAACTTATGCTACTGTGTAGCTACTCATAAAGGCATACAAACTAAGAAAACAGTAGTATAGTCTATGATTCTATATTCTTTTCCAACTGTTATGTTTTAAGAAGACTTTGGAATGAGTAATGGAAGATATCTATATAGAGCTTTGACAATTCCAAGCATAACCAAATGAACACCTTCGTAGGCCTGGAGCATCTTACTGATAGAAACTATTAGCACACATTTGTTGCATGCAAGCAGGTTACGGGCAATTAAACAGCACTTCAGTCTACATTTAGCATAGCAAACATTCTTTGCCAGATCTAGTGCCCCCTCTGTGTCTTGAAGAGTTCCTAGTATAAAAGCTTCATACATATTCCTGAGCCTGTAACTCCTTGTCTTATTTTGAACTTAACATTTCCTTATTAGCAATGATTGCTCTGAGCATCCTATTGACATTATCCTTCACAAAGGAACAAGAATTCACAGGTAAAGAATCTTGCAGAGAGGTTTAAGAAAATTTGTTACAGCACTTCAGCTTTGACTGCTTATTCATTTTCTCTGTTTCCATTAAGTATCTCCTACACATTTCTTTCTTGTTACCTTCTTTTTTGCATTTTTATGTTATATATAAAGCATATAACTGACATCCACAAGTCCATGGGACCTGATGGGATGCACCCATGAGTGCTGAGGAAGCTGGCAGACATCATTGTTCTTGATTATCTTTGAAAAGTCATGACAATCAGGAGAAGTGCCTAAGGACTGGAAGAAAGCAAATGTCTTGAGGTTTTCAAAAGGAGCAAGGAGGACCCTAGGAACTACAGGCCAGTCAGCCTCATCGGAATCCCTAGAAAGGTGATGGAAGAGCTCATCCTGAAGGCTATCTCTAACCATGTGGAAGACAAGACGTGTATCAGTAGTCAGCAATGATTTACCAAAGGAAAATAATGCTTGATCCATATGATTGCCTTCTGTGATGGGATGACTGGCTGGATAGGTAAGATAAGACCAGTGAATGTTTTCTACCTGGACTTCACGAGGCTTTTGACACTTTCTCCCATGACATCCTCATAAGCAAGCTCTGGAAGTGCTAGCTGGATGGGCAGTGAGGTGGATTGATAACTAGCTGAATGGTAGGTCAAAGAGGTCTGTGGTCCATTATGTAGAGTCTAGTTGGAGAACTGCAATTAGTCATGTCCTCCAGGGGTCAATAATTGGTCCAGTATTGGTTAGTTTATTCAGCAATAACTTGGATGATAGGCTAGAGTGCTTTCTCAGCAAGGAAGGAATGTCTGCTATTCAGTAGAACCTAGACAGGCTGGAAAGATGGGCAGAATGGAATCTTTTGAAACTTAACAAAGGAAAGTACAGGGTCCGTCACCAGGGAATCAATAACCCATGTACCAGTACAGGCTGGATACTCACCTGCTGGAAAGTAGGTCTGCAGACATGGACCTGGGGTTCCTGGTGGACAAGTTGCCCATCAGTCAACAATGTGTCCTTGTTGCCAAAAAGGCCAGTGGTATTCTGGACTGCATTAGGAAGATCATTGCCAGCAGGTCAAGGGAGGTAATCCTCACTCTCTGCTCAGCCCTAGTGAGGCCTCATCTGGAGTACTGTGTCCAGTTCTGGGCTCTCTTGTACGAGAGAGACATGAAGCTCCTGGAGCAAGTTTAGCAAAGTGCTGCTAAAATGATTAAAGGTCTAGAGCACCTCTCTTAGGAGGAAAGCCTGAGGGAGCTGGACCTCTTCAGACTGGAGAATAGATGGCTCTGGAGGCATCTGATCAACGTATCTGAAGGAGGGTGTTAAAAGGATGGAGTCAGACTCTTCTCAGTGATGCCAGCCAATAGGGCGAGAAGCAACAGATATAAACTAAACCACAGGAAAGTCCACCTGAACATGAGAAAAAAAATTCTTTACCTTGAGGGTGATTGAGTATTGAAAAAGGTTGTTGTCATGGGTTCAGCAGTAGCAGTCATTTTTCCCCTTCTCGGTAGCTGGTGCAGTGCTGTGTTTTTGACTTGTGGCCTGAGA
>JAOEHY010028580.1:0-11044 GCA_025447955.1 Psilopsiagon aurifrons | reverse complement strand
CCCACCCTCACCCCCTCCCCTGCCCTCCTCCAGCCCGAGCCCTGCACTGGGGTTTTGCCGGACCCCTCGGAGCGATGCCATGGGCGGAGGGGGGGAGCAGACCACGTTCCACAGGGATGCTCCCCGCGGGAAGTGCCCATCCACGGGCAGGTTTTGGGGGGTCTGCTCCCCGGGGCACTGCGGCCGTTACTTCTGCTGCCCTCTGGGGACAGAGGAAAGCGGTCCCTGCGCCGGCTCTGTCCCCAAGGACAACTCCAAGCGCCCTCTGGAGTCCTGCCCCAGGCGGGAGAGGAGGGCTGTGTATCATAGAGCTCGAAAGAAGGTATTCTAATATGAATTATAAGTCTTAAGATGTATAAAGTTCTCACAAACGGTGTTTTACTTCCCGAGAAGAACAAGTGTCACTTTAACTTTGTAAATATTTATGTAAACATTATTTACAGAACTTTGATATTATATATTATTTGATTGTATATGTACACAGTGTAAATACATTTGTACCTCTCTCTTGTATTCTAAATAAAAGCTACTTGGAACATTTATCGTTTAGAAGAGGGGACAGTGTGGAGAGCTTTATTTTGTTAATGAGAACCATGTAGTGGTTGGAATGAGTGGAGATTTCAACTAAATAAGAGGTGAATGAGGAGATGTAGCACCATTTATTGGACTAAATAGTGCAGTTGGGAAAAGGAAAGACCCTTTCCAGGTATGAAAGAGAAGAGGTGGGTGCTGGCTCCAAGCAGGTACCAGGATGTGATCTTTTACCTCCCCATCCCCACATGTGCACTGTATCTGAAGCAACAGCTATTGAGATCCTTTGATGTCTTCCAGGAATTAATGGTCATATTCCAGCTGAGAAGGGCTACAGGACAAGTCCTGCTTGGAAGAGTAGTTTTATTTTTGATTTAAGGAGAAGAAGGATTGGCCAGAGGTCATGGCTAGCTTCTTTTTCCTTAGCGTTTTCTCAGCACCTCTGAAAACCCAGCTGTGCTTGAATTAAATGATCCAAACTCCCCCACACCCCTATTCTTCACCATTCGAAAAGCTTTGCCAAGGGAACCGCCAACTCATCCTCAAGCCAAGTCTCACCGCTTGGGCGTACGCCGTGCTGCAGTCCCTCCATGTGGGCTTGCAGCGTTAAACACTGGGTTGCCTAATGCGCCTTGTCCTGGCTAGTGCAGCGGGACAGGCTCATGGGTTCGGGCTTGGGTTGGGTTAGGGTTCGGGTTAGGGTTTGGGTTAGGTTAGGGTTTGGGTTTGGGTCAGCCGGGGGTGGACCCCCGCTCAGCCCCACAGCCTGCCCTCACTAAACATGGCCGCCCTCTGCCTCTGCTTCCCTGCCCGGAACCAACATGGCTTCCCCGGGCACCTCACCGCCGCCCTCACTCAAGATGGCGGCTCCTGCGCCTTCAGGCGCCTTCCCGCCAGCAGCCAACATGGCGGACGGAAGGTGCCCGCGGACGAGGTCACGGCGCTGCACCGCCCTCAGTGAAGATGGCCGCGGTCACCATGCGGCTGCCGGTGCCCCGCAAGCCGGCGGTGGTGAACCCTCCCCGGGGCCCCGAGAAGCACCTGGTGGCTCCGGGGGACACGATCACCACGGATACGGGCTACATGAGGTGAGGCAACGGCGAGGAGAGGCGGCGGACGGGCGAGGGTCGGCTGTCCTCGGGCTCTCCTCAGGCAGCCGCTTGTCTGCGCAGGGGCCACGGCACCTATGTGGAGGATGACAAGCTCATCGCCTCGGTGGCCGGCGTGGTGGAGAGGGTGAACAAACTGATCTGTGTCCGAGCGCTGAACACCCGGTGAGCGCGGGGAGCGTGTGTGCTGTGCGCGGGGAGCGCTGCCCGCCGGCCCGGCCTGGTGCCGGGCACGAGGAGGTGTGTGACGGGCTGCTCTCCCTGTCCCGCTCCCAGGTACAACGGTGAGGTCGGCGATGTCGTGGTCGGGAGGATAACGGAGGTAAAGCTCAGGGATGTGCCGTGGAGGAGGAGGGTGTCCCGCTGTGCGTCTCGGTGTGATCCGCAGCACCTCTGGCACTGCTGGAAGCGCATCGGTGGTGTCCTTGTGCTGTGGTGGCGAGGCTGGAGGCAGGACATCCCCCGCTGCTGAAGGGCTCCTGCTCAACTTTATGTGTGTTATCCTTCCTTCTCCAGGTTCAGCAGAAGCGATGGAAAGTGGAGACATATTCCAGGCTGGATTCAGTCCTGCTGCTGTCATCCATAAACTTACCCGGTGGGGAACTGGTGAGTGTAGGCCAGCAGTGCCAGAGCCGCGTTGTCTTCTGCTTGCGTGGAAGCTGTGGCGCCTTTCGCACAGTTCACAAGGGTGGTGTTGGGTTTGGGGAGTGGGTCCGCAGTGCTCCAATGTCTTTAACTCTTGGTGTTATTTGGACATGGTTTCGCTGTGCTAGTCTGGCTTTCCTTTGGCAACCAGACTGCATTTTGCTTAGCACCCAGTGGTCCTCCTGCAATGTGTTCACTGATGTTTTCTCTTTCTGAGCCACATGTAACTTGGCTTGCATTGTGCGAGAAAATCATGAGGGGAGAGCAGGGGCAGCCATGAGGGAAGATCACAAGGGGTGATCAGTTTGTCCTTAGTGACATGTTTTAGTGGTGGGCTTGACAGTCCTGGGTTGATGGTTGGGCTCAGTGATCATACAGGTCTTTTCCAACCTGACTGATTCCATGATTCTGTGATTTCAGAGAAGGAGATCAATAGAAGATGAGCTTGCCATGAGGGACTGTCTGCAGGAAGGGGACCTCATCAGTGTATCCTTCCACTGCTTGCACTCAGAAGAACCAAGGGTGCAGGGAGAACAGCCTGTCTGGTAGCGAGAGCTCTCTGCTGTAGGCAGCAGTGACTGTTGGCACCAGGCAGCATTAAGGCACCGGGCAGCATTAGGGACCTTGTTTCCTTAAGTGGCACTCCAGGCAGAGGTACAGTCTGTGTTTACTGATGGGGCATTATCGCTGCACACCCGGAGTCTGAAATACGGGAAGGTAAGTTGTTCAAAAGCACTTGGTCTTGGCCCATGTAACATCCTTTTGGAGGGATTTTTAAGAAAACAGCTCTGGAGATGTTGTTATAACCCATTCCTGCAGGTTAAGGAAGAATATTCGTTCCTATGTGGTTACACCGAGTGGAGTTTACCCAAAGTAGAGGAAGTGCCCTTGAGGTGCCCTTTGAGCTGTTGTTCTCCCAACAACAGTTACAGCCTGCACCCCCCCACTAGCCACTTGGGAATTAAACCCTGGGGAGAAATCTTCTGCCTCAAACTTCATCACTGCTCTTCTGCAGGCCATTGCCACTGTGACTTCTTTCTTTCTCTCCAGGGCTCTATTTTCAGCTTTATGCAGTTGGCATTTATCTCTGGGTTTGTGCTTTGAAATAAGCCAAGGGGCCATTGGAGTGCAGGCTGCAGTTTGGGATTACCAGACCAAGGGTATTAGCACTTAAAAAATGAAAGGGAAGTGTTCTTATTGCACAAAGGGAGAAGGACAGGGATTGGATTAAGAGGGAAAATGTTCTGCTAAATTGGGCCTCTCCTCATTTTTCTGCAGGGATGGTTGATGTGTAGTTACGATCAAGATATTAACATTTGTGCCAAGCACTTATGAGTTATTTTTCATCTTCAAAGGACTGCACAGGCATTAGCTAATCCTCACAGCACTCCCAGAGGCAGGCAGGTTTTACATTCACTGTTTCACAGGAAAACGTGTTAAAATTGACTGGTTCCTAGACTGGGAACAGAGTGCATATTGGTGACTTGATGTGATCTGTGGTGGCTGATGTCTCTCATGCTGAGTCTTGTGGTCTCCTCTTCAGCTTTCCCAGGGTGTGCTCGTTCAGGTCTCGCCATCTCTTGTGAAACGCCAGAAGACACACTTCCATGACCTGCCCTGTGGTGCATCTGTGATCCTCGGCAACAACGGTTACATCTGGATCTATCCAACTTCAGAGCAGAGAGATGAAGAGACAGGGGGCTTCGTCACCAACTTGGAGGTGGGGGTTCAGGGAAGATCAGCCTTCTCCTACCAGTGATGTTTTCTTAGTCTAACGTAGAGGCATGTGAACAACCTGAGACTTTCCAGATTTGGTATTAGGTTCATGGCAAAGCTTTTTTTGCAGTAGGCTTGCGTTATTTCCTTGTGTGTTAATCTCTTTTCCTTTGTCCTTCCTCAGCCTGTTTCCATGTCTGACCGGGAGGTAATCTCACGGGTCCGAAACTGCATTGTAGCTCTGGTTACTCATAAGTTGATGCTCTTTGACACCAGCGTCCTATATTGCTATGAAGCATCCCTTCCTCATCAGGTACAGAAACTGGTGCTGTTTACTTCATTCTGTGCTATGGGAGGGAATGGAAAGGCCTCCTCAGTTGCTGAAGTTAGGTGATGAGGATTCCTTTTGGCTTTCCAAAGCATCCGTGTTGTGACAATATGAACTTCCCCACAAAAGTTGAAGTTTAAGAAGTTTAAGCCATAGTCTTGTTTGACCGCAGCCTACTGAACTCACTGCTCATTGCTGTGTGTCAGGGACCCTTGTCCCCATTGAGTGTATAAAAGTAGTAGTTGATTTTCGGTGCCAATGTTACTTTTCTTTCCGCTTCAGATCAAAGACATTCTCAAACCGGAGGTGATGGAGCAGATTGTTCTGGAAACCCAACATAGGTTGCTGGATCTGGAGGGATAGAGCTCATTTGAAGTCCTGACATGGCAGCTTTGGATTCCCAGTATTTTATTTTTTTTCAGTGTTCTAGTCCCCAGTGTTCATTCCATGCTTCAGAAACCACCAGAATTCCTCATTTGAACTCCCAGGATACCTCCTGAGCCCTTTTAGTACAACAGTACAAAGCAGTACTTAAGGACAATAGCCTTCTAGTGCAGCATCCTGAAAAATTGGTATCTGACCTTTGTGAAGATGCAGGTACAACCAGGACATATCCCATAGCACTTGTTGCTGTGTCTAGTGCCCCTGAACCTCATGAGGAGTGGTAGAGAGGAAGGCATGTGTTTTCTGATGCTTCTCTCTCCCCAAAAGCTATCTGAATGGTTTTGATTTTCCTCTTCTGTGATACTGATTTGCCAGTGTGGCCTCTGATTGACAGCTCTTGTTTTTCTCTTCTGTACCTCTGATACACAGTCTTAGTCTTTAGGAACAAGAGTATCCACACCTTTGCTAACCGCATTTTGGGTCTGGCTCTTCATGGCTCAAGGGTATGAAGTTGGAGGTGCTACAAAGTCCACATGAACGAGTAGCCATGGGCAAGCAGTGTCTTCTCTGCCTGCGTATGTTCTGCTGGTCCCTTTATTATGCTATTGTAGTGAACTCCTCCTATGAGGAGGCTCCAGTGTTGTTTTCTGTTAAATATTTTACATTTCAATAAATTTTTTAATCAGAGCAGTCATTCAGGAGTGTGTGCATCAGCTTGTCTTTCTCCAGAATGGATTAGGCCTAACTGGAGAGCTACAGCTGGCTCATTTCCTTGTGGAAAGAAATGGTTGTACTCATAATGGTTGCAATGTCCTGTTAGCTCTCCTTCAACCACTGCTCTTCATCCCATCCAAGCTGGACTTAACCTACCTCTTCAGCATATCCTCTCTGCAGAATTCCCGTGTAAGCAGACTGCCTGCTGTTGTCCACTCTCTCAACACTGCTGCCCTGCAGGATCTCGTGGAGGTGAGTCTTGCAGCAGCTCTGTCTGGGGGGTTACAGGGAGCCCAGTATGATGCTGGTGGAGGTCCCACGCCAGTGGTTAGAGGTGCGCATGCTGAGCCGGATGCAGGCAGCCACTTGCCTTCTCTGTACAGAGTGGATGTGAAGCTTTTCTTGGAGCATCCTCTCAGATCTCTGGTGCTATATTAGATCTGTCTTTGTTATACATATTGTATATATTTATATTGTATTTGCATTGTATTAGAGCTGCTTGAACCACAGTGTGTAATTCTTTAAAAGGATGAAAAAGCAAAATGTCAGTCCTAATTGTCCCGGAATCTAATTCTAACGTGGCAAATTCTCATGCTCGCCCCAGGCAAAATTCTTTGCTCAATCTTTTCCTGGGAACTAGAAATACCCTTGGGCGCTTGTGGCTTAATTGAGGCTGCTGTGCCTCTGGTCCACAGCAAGCACTAGGTGGCAGCTTCGGATCGTGATTGTAGCATCCCGTTTCCCCGGCAGCTCTGCCTCATTGCCCTACCAAATAGCGAAGACTGGATGTGTGCCATCGGTACTGCTACCTAAATATTCGAGCATTATGGAGCTCAGTGGCTAAGGACAAGCAAGGACATGGCTAATCCGTTCTGCTGCTGCACAGCTCGAACTTCTGTCTGTGCTGCCTCTGTAAAATAACTTCTTGGGGATATTAGTGGAATGCTCCACACAAGGCTTGGGAATTGTTAATTCTGAGTTTTATGAGGTTTCCCTAATAGGTGTTGCAACAATTGCATCCTCAGGATAAGCTGGGACATCTGAAAACTAAAGCTTGATGGTGGCACTTCCAGATCTGTGCGTGAGGATGGTGGCAGCATTATCTGTATCTGTGTGGACAGGAACAGTGCAAAAAGGCCGAAAGGTTTAGCAGCATCTGCATATCTTAATTAGAAAAGTACCTCTTTTTTCCCTATCCAGCTGCTGTAGTTTAGCAGCTGTTTATCTTACTGCCATATGGGGAGATTCAGGGATTTCTGCTGTGAGGCTTCTAGCTAAAAGCAGATTGGGGATATATAAGCAATGAGAGAAAGTATTTGATGTTCACTTTTTTAAAGCATTTTTGAAGGTTGATGGAGAGCTCTGTAGTTAATCCAGGAGATCTCTTTGCATCATTGCCACTCAAATTTAAACAACTCTGTGTCAGTTAAAGAGCAAAGGGCTGAAGAGACTATACTTCACTACCACTTGGAGAGATCTGATACCTGGAAATGGTTCTGATGAGCTAGTACAGGAATGCAAACTGCTGCTTTGTCCTCAAGCAACCTCTCTGCAGGCACCTAACAGGTCAGAAAGGGTTTGGGGGGGTTATGAGGTGTGAAGCACTGTTGGTGATGTGGTGGAAACGTGCTGAGGAAGTGTGCTTTGGGTGTTAATTTAGAGTTGGATCATGCTCATGAGTATTTAGCATGAGCTGTCAGACTTGCAAGGTGAAACAGCACCAGGTTCTCATGACACAGATCTTGATAAATGGGTGCTGGTGTCTGCAGCAGGCTGTGTGGGCTGCACAGCTGAGTTCTTAGAAGTATTCTCTTTCCTTTTTCCTTGTTTTTCTTTTCTCTCTACAGAGCAGTCTTTAAAACTGTGGTCCATCTCCAGGCTTTTTGTGCCAGCCCTCTCTCCACATTGTGAACCTTTTTTTGGTTATTTATTAACAATAAATGAATATACAACCTGCAAACCTGCTCAAGATCTGGACTTCACATGCTTCAACTCTGAGCCTTCCAATTCCTCCTCCTTGCTGCAGCATTCCTGATATTTTGGCCTTAGGGAAATGTTAAATGGGGGGAGTGTGTGACTCATGCAGTTCCTATGCTCCTGAATACTTTAGTTTTTAAGCCTAAGCTGATAAGGTTTGGTTATGGATCTTTCCTGATGTGGGCTGAGAGCTGGAGGCATGGGTATTTCACAACTTGTCCATGAGGGGGGAATTGCTGTTCTTTGCAAATTCAACCAGTGGTGTGCCAAGCCCAGACCTCAGTTCTGTAACAAGCCTTCAGTGAGGTCATTGCTGGCAGTTCTGCAGCCCCATCAAGCACAGCTTTGCAAGCCAGCAGGTAACAAGAGATGACAGTGACAAAATTCCCTGGGGAGGGAGAAACTTCCTGAGCAGTTTCAAAGGTGTCTGAGAAAGGTACCGGGTCAGCTGCCATTTACTGTTGATTTGGCTGCATCCCCACAACTTTTCTTTCTCTTGACAAATGTCAAGGGCCAACAGTGCTCATCCATCTTCAAAGCAACTGGATGTGCTGCTGGGGCTTCTGGTTTCCATACGGAGAGGCTTTGTGTTCACTCGACCCACAATATGGCAAATGGCTCTTCTATCAGCAGATATTAGTGGGTTGTCAGATGGGATCTGGGGGAGGCTTTGGCAAACAGTGGCAGCGCCTGTATTTCAGGCAGGTGGGGGAGCTGGGGCCCCTTTTTCTGTAGACAAGTATACATGAAATGGTGGGCAGGCTATATAAAAAAAAGACTTTGAAATGGGAAGTGCTCAGGATGTAAAGGAGGACTCCAGCAAAAGCAGTGCCCTCTTTAATCCTTGAAATAGTCTGTGGGATTTTGCTAGGCATCTTCTAAGCAGGAAGGGTGAAAAGGAAGAAACCACGGCTTCTCCGGTTTGAGAACAAAGCCATAGTCGGAAGTGGGGTGGGAAAAACCTAGTAAGTCTTTAGTGTTTTGATGAGAATCTAAATGCCGGGCATTAAAGCAGCTTAGACCAACCTGATTTCTTTGGTTACCAGTGCGTGATGGTATGAAGCCCGTTTGTAAGCAGGCTGTGGTACCTGCCTGTGCTGCTTACTGCAGGGTTAATACAGGGCACAGATGTGTTTGGAAGTGGAGCTATAAATAGCTCCCTCGCTGGTGAGTGCTGCCTGCAGAAAGAACACAAAATCACTCATCTACAGGAATAATTTTCCTGTTTCTTGGTGCCAGTGTTCGATTCATTTACTAATATGAAGAATGGCAACTCCTCCCTCTACTCCCAGTAATAACCATTGGGACTTTAAATTTGTGCTAATGGGTTATTAATCCAATTACTGCTGCTTATTGTTACTTCTGTATCCGCATTCAGTTGAAGTGAATGGTATAAATACAAAGCTTTGAGCAGACCTTAGAAGATACTGAAACCCCACTGAGATTATCAATCTCGAAATGGTTGTCTCGGGTTCCTGAGGACTGTTAATTAATCTGCTAAGGTTTATTATTTGGTTGAAGCTTAAAGACACTGTTCTGGAGGAAGTGGAGGCAACCTCCCTGATGCTGCTGGGTGTAACAACTCACACTGCATGAAGCGTGAGTGCTTCAAAAAGCACTGAAATTTCTTTCATGAAATATGTGGGATGTACACAAGGCCACAGGTAGGGCTCGACCGACAGAAACAGTCTGTAGGCTTTT
This sequence comes from Psilopsiagon aurifrons, assembly GCA_025447955.1. Lineage (NCBI taxonomy): Eukaryota > Metazoa > Chordata > Aves > Psittaciformes > Psittacidae > Psilopsiagon > Psilopsiagon aurifrons. The sequence continues at coordinate 1,939 of JAOEHY010028580.1, read as the reverse complement.
TCATTTACTCTGCATTCTTACAAGCTTCTTTGTCTTTAAGACCAGGCAGCTTCAGCTTCGTTAACATGGGACAGTCACGTTCACAGAACTGGCAAGCACCTAGTCTATCAAATAGATAGCACTTCATCTGCAGAGATCTCAGGAGGCAGCGGGAAGCCTATATGCAGCCTGTGTCATCCAGAACACAAGTCCTGCTTATTTGCAATTACTTTTAGTGTATTTTGGTCAAGGTCTCCAGAGCACACAGACCTTCTGGAGTTCACTCTGCTTTGGTATTGCTTTTAGTAACAGCTTTCTCTGAGGCTGCCTGGCCTGTGTTGACAGACACCTTTGTTCCCTCAGTTTCCTTCAATCCACGGGAGCTGAGCAGGCGTTAGATCACCACAGTGAGTAGATGATCTCCATTAATGATTTAAATCTGGAGAAATTCTTCTGAGTTTAAGAACCGTGACCCTGGATTTATCTCAGTATAATGCATCAGAATTTCTTTCTCCTGTGTGTGTGTAACACAAAGAGCCTCAATGCAATTTGAGTCACTGATAGAGAAATGCAGTAGAAATGGTTTGGGATCAGTCTCAAGGCTAAAAATCATCGATGTAGGAGCAGGTTGGCATATCAGAGGTGGAGAATCCCATAGCGCTGTAGGAAGCTCTACATTTCAGATGCTGTTGTTGGAAAATGAAGAATACACATCTGCTGGGGACCTTGAATATGGCATAGGAGACACAGGGTATGTTTGGATTTGTCACAAGGGAGGAGTCAGTATAAACAAGCCGCTCCGTGGCCAGATGGTTACCCCGAGCAGGCGGCTATGACACAGAATCGCATTTGTGTGTTCTCTTCTTGTAGAGTGGGAGCAACCACAGACCTTTGACCAAATCACCCTGACCTCAAGCTGCTGCCTCAGCCCTCTTCTATTCCCAAGGTGAAGCGGAGAACATACAAGCAGCTGAGTATCTCCAGCGTCACAGCAGTTTAGCTCTGGGAATGCTTGCGTTGCGCACAAGGGCATCAAAGCGCATGCTGAAGAATTCGGGGTTTTTACTTCACCTCTGTCCTAAACAGCACGTAGAAATAGATTAACAAAATATTTACTGCCATATTCATTGGCCTCTATGGTGGATTTGGTATCAACGTGCTCTGAAAGCATCAATAAGGAAGGAAAGCCCTTTATGCAAGCAGGGTGACAGATCTCTGGCTGTGCATAGTGACACAGTGAGGATCTCTTCTTCCCTGTCCGTCCCAGCAAGAAATCCAGGCGCAGGGCTGGCCAGGGCCCTCCCCAGCCTGCGCGCAGGAGGAATTCTGTAGCTAGCTCAAGGGCCACCGAGCTCTTTTCATGACTAGGAGAACAAGTTGGGTCGCCCGTACAAAGGGGTTAGAGATTTGACACGGCATTTCTGGGTCCTGGGCCAGCATTTGCTAGCGATGTGCCACAAGCAGCCCTTCCTCCACTTGCCATGTCCACCGTGCTCCCCTTCACCCCTCTTCCCTCACGGTTCCCCTTCAGTTTTTCTCATCTACCCTTTCATGCCTTTTCCATCCACCTCATTTCCTCCTCAGAACCCTCACGGTTTCATGTCCCCAGCCCCTTCTTGCCTCTTCTCCTCTCCATTCTTCTCCCGTCCCCACTCATGGCTCTCCTTCATCCCCATTCTCCTCACGGTGCCTCACAGGTCTCCCCCCCCGGGCCCGTCATGGCGCACCCGGCCGGGGCCGGCAGCGGCCGAGCCGGGGAGGAGAGGCTGCGGCGGTGGAGGAGGAGGGGCCGGAAGGGGATGTGACCGCCCGCCCCGCCGGCCGGGGACGGGGCTGCGCCGCGCCGGGGGTTCCGGGCTCTCCCTCGCCACTGCAGCCGCCCCCCCGCCAGTGTCGCTGCCGTTCCTGGCGGCAGCCCCCGGGGCAGCCGCGGCGCTTCGCCCCTCTCCTCCTGCCAGGC
>JAOEHY010028579.1:25697-51687 GCA_025447955.1 Psilopsiagon aurifrons | reverse complement strand
GGGGGTCGCGGCTCACGGTGCCTGTCTCCGCAGGGCGGTGCGGCGGAGAGGGGGCCCGCGGCGCTCGGCCCCGGCCACGGTGCTGCCCGACTGGAGGCTGCGGTGCGAGGGCGGCCGGCAGCGCTGGCACTACCTGGGCGACGGCGATGGGGACGGCGGCGAGCGGCGGGCGCAGACGCTGCTGGAGGAGCACAGCCTCGGGCTGGACACGGTGCGGGGCTGGGGCGGGACCGGGCGGCAGAGCCCCGGCCGAGGGGCACCCCCGCCTCAAGCGTTGTCTCCCTCCACGCAGGGTGAGGCGCTGACGGCCTCGCCGGTGGCCGGCACGGCCCGGGAGGCTGCCCGCAAGGGGATGCGGTTCTACGCCGCTCTGCAGGCTGAGGACGGGCACTGGGCGGGTGACTACGGCGGTCCTCTATTCCTGCTGCCAGGTGAGCCGCGGAGGCAGCCTCCGCTGAGGGGAGAGAGCGGACGCGTTCGGGTTCATGCCAGAGCCTGTCTGATCTTCTAGGTCTGCTCATAACGTGTCACACTGCCAAGATCCAGCTGCCGGAGGGGGTTCGGAAGGAGATGGTGCGCTACCTGCGCTCCGTGCAGCTCCCGGACGGAGGCTGGGGCTTGTGAGTAGCAGAGATGGTACTTTAGGTGATGGCACCACCGAGGTCCATCACTTCGAGCTGCTGTCAAATCTGCCCAGGCTGGGGGAGCGGGACTCTGCAACAGTGATACCTCTGGGGGTTGGACTTGGTTGTGTCACACTCCAGGTACCTTTTGTCACAGAGGTGGCAGGGGCATCAAGCCTGGCTGCATCTCCTCTATGGCACTATATCCCAAAGCACCGTGCACCTCAAAGCACCTGGGGTCCCCAGAGTAAGTGGGAGCTGCTAGAGCAACTCCAGAGATGGCCACAAAGATGCTGCGAGGGCTGGAGCAGCTCTGCTGTGGAGCCAGGCTGAGGGAGCCGGGCTGGTTCAGCCTGGACAAGAGAAGGCTCCTGAAGGGGAGACCTCAGAGCAGCTCCGGTGCCTAAAGGGGCTACAGGAAACCTGGAGAGGGGCTTTGGACAAGGGGGATGAGACAAGGGGAATGGCTTTAACTGCCAGAGGGGAGATTGAGATGAGCTCTTAGACGCAAGTTTTTCCCTGTGAGGGTGCTGAGGCGCTGGCACAGGGTGCCCAGAGAAGCTGTGGCTGCCCCATCCCTGGCAGGGTTCAAGGCCAGGTTGGACACAGGGGCTTGGAGCACCCTGCTCCAGTGGAAGGTGTCCCTGCCCGTGGCAGGGGTTGGAACTGGATGAGGTTTGAGGTCCCTTCCAAACCAAACCACTCTGTGTAACAGGGTAGTGCAGTGTTTCTCCCTGGGTTAGTTGGGTGTCCCCTTTTCCACAGTCATTGCTGGCATTCCACTTCACCCTGACAAAGACAGCCCTGTGCAGTGGGTTATTCCTGGCTAATACCAATAACTGGGTAATAATGGCTGTGCTGTCTGTGTGTGTGACAGGCATGTGGAAGACAAATCTACAGTGTTTGGCACAACACTCAACTACGTAGCCCTGAGGATCCTGGGGGTCGGACCAGATGACCCTGACATTGTGCGGGCCCGTGTCAACCTGCACAGCAAAGGTCAGCTGCTATGTGCCAGCACTGCTAGTGAGAGAGGTCTGTCTGGATCTGAGGGCTATATGGGACATGGGGGCTTCCAGGTAAAGAGGGGAGCGTTGCTCTTGCTTGCCCTTGATGGCATCTGTGTTTTCAGTTAACCTGGGGAGAAGTGGAGCCTGTGATGGGGAAGCAGGCAGGGAGCTGGCGTGATTGCATTAATGCTGAAAGCTGGTACCTGTCTCTGCAGGAGGTGCTGTGGGAATCCCTTCCTGGGGGAAGTTTTGGCTGGCTGTCCTGAACGTTTACAGCTGGGAGGGAATGAACACACTTCTCCCAGAGATGTGGTATGTGCCCCCTTCAGTGTGGAGGTAGGGGGTGTTGTCAGTCCTGCCTCCAGCCTCCAACCACAGCTGTCCCATGGAAATGGTGTTTGCTGGGTTAAGTCCAGATATGGCCTGGAAGTCCATAGCAACAAGGTCAGCCAGTGGGTGGACAGGACTGAACAATGCACTGAGGGAGATGCCAGAGCCTTTCCTATGTGGTCCCATTGTATCTATGTGCTCCCTGTGTGCTTCTGCTCTTGTGGCCAGCCAGAACTGGGTCCTAGCAGGACAGGACTGCCACATGTAAGGCTGCCAGCTCTAACCCTCACTCATACCCTTCCTGATTGCTCAGAGGGCCTCTGCGTGTCAGAGAGGGCAAGTATATGACATTTTCCCCGTGTGAAAGCAGAGGCTGCACAGTACCAAGGGCTGCTGGTGCTCTGTCTTCAAAATCATGTAGGGAAGAGAAAAGGGCCCTGAACTGACTCTCCGAGCTCGAGACCCTCCCTGCTCTTTATCTACTGGGCCGAGAGCAGTGCCTGCTGGCCCTAGAGGGAGGGAGCATCCCTGGTGGGGAGGATCTGAGCAGTGCCAGACAGTGTGGATATTCCCTTCTGTTCTCCAGCACCCGGACCAGCTGGACCAGGGGACAGGGAAAGGCTTGCGCTGCTTCCAGGCATCCCCCTGGCAGCGCATTGTTTCTCCATGCTGCCCTTGGCCCTCCTTGTTCCTCACAGTAGCACCTTCGCTGTTGTAGGCTGCTTCCTACGTGGTTTCCAGCCCACCCATCCCGGCTCTGGTGCCACTGCCGCCAGGTTTACCTGCCCATGAGCTACTGTTATGCCAAACGTCTGTCAGCAGAAGAGGATGAGCTTATACGGAGCTTGCGGCAGGTCAGGAGCTCCCCAGCAAGGTTATGTGGCTCCCTGTCCCTCTGGCTTGTGCAGTGACAGCTGCCATACCCGCACTGTCCCTGTGTCCAGGCAAGGGAGCCAAATTCCAGCAGTCAGCTCCCTCTGGATGCTTGCTCCCACGCTGATGCCCTTTGTTGTCTTGTGGCAGGAGCTGTACGTGCAGGACTATGCCAGCATAGACTGGCCAGCCCAGAGGAACAATGTAGCTGCCTGTGATGTGTACACCCCGCACAGCTGGCTCCTGGGGGTTGCCTATGGTGAGTGGGGTGTTGGCTGGGGTAGAAGGGGCTGAGTTACTGGCGGGGTTGAAACCGTGACACCAAGTGAGCTGGTGGTGGTGGAACTGAAGCTGCTTTGGACCATGAGGGCTCTTTAGAGTCAACTGCGAGCTATCTCTGGAGCTGGGATAGAGACATGGATTGTGTGATCCATGGGCTTCTCCCTCCACAAGAGCAGCAGGGCCTTGTGCCCTGGTCCTTGGGTCGCTCTGGGGCAGAGCAGTTCCCATGCTCTCCTTCCCTGGTCACCATGAGAACAGCAGTGCAGCCTGCCACAGAAAGTGAGCCTGGCCACATGGGCTGAGTCTTTCATTGCATCTCTCTTTCTTCTCCTGCAGCCATCATGAATGTGTATGAAGCCCACCACAGCGCTCGCCTGCGGCAGCGAGCTGTCACAGAGCTGTACGACCACATCAAGGCTGATGACAGATTCACCAAGTGCATCAGCATTGGGCCTGTAGGACGCTTGCTCTAAAGATCTCGCCTTTTGCTCTTTAGGGACCAGCTTGTGACCCACCCCAGCCCTTTGCAATTGTGGCATGTAACCATAATCACCAGATCCCTCTCTGGATGCTGGAGAGGGGTTCTTCATCAGGAACTGGAGCAGTAGGACAAAGGATGATGGGTTTAAACTAAAACAGAAGAAGTTCAGGTTGGAGATAAGGCAGAAGCTCTTCCCTGTGAGGGTGCTGAGGCGCTGGCACAGGGTGCCCAGAGAAGCCGTGGCTGCCCCATCCCTGGCAGTGTTCAAGGCCAGGTTGGTCACAGGGGCTTGGAGCACCCTGCTCCAGTGGAAGGTGTCCCTGTCCGTGGCAGAAGGTTGGAACTGGATGAGCTTTAAGGTCCTTTCCAACCCAGACTGGTCTGGGATTCTATGATCTTGCTCAGGCACAACTCCTGCTGCTCCTATTGCTCAAGAGCTTAACACCAACAGGATATGGGGATAGCTGTGGCATTGGTGAGGGGTGCCTCTCCTTGTGGTCCAGGGAAACAATCTGAGGAGAAGGGAGTAATCTTGTGGTACCTACCTCACTAACTCAGCCACAGGTGGAGCAGTTGGGATCAAGCCTGGGAACACCTCTAGATGGCTTTGTGCTGGGTGGGAGGGATGTAAGTCTGTGTTCCTGGAAAAAGCTGCATCCGGAGCAGTGACCATGCTGCTCTCAACAGATTTCGAAGACAATCAACATGCTGGTTCGCTGGTTTGTGGATGGGAAGAACTCCCCAGCTTTCCAAGAACATGTTTCCAGGATCCCTGACTATCTCTGGTAAGGGCTGAGTGTGGCTTACTTGGCACAGCTTTGGGCTCTGGTCCCTGCACAGCAGGCACACCGTGGCTCCCTGCCTGCTTCCTGGTGCTCTTGCTGTGCCTGTGCTGCAGCACTGTGCTCTCTCCTCCTACAGGCTGGGCCTCGATGGCATGAAGATGCAGGTGAAGTGCTGTAGGAGTTCTGCTGTGACTCAGAGGGACCCTGGCGTGCTGGGAGAGAATAATGGGATAGCTTATTCCCCCTGTGCCTGAGCTCCTGCCATTTGCCTTTGGTGCCTGGTGGCTTTGTCTGTCTCACTGCCACCTCCCCTGGCTGTGCTAGAAGTGAGCAGTGTCCTGCCAGTTTGCCCCTCTGTGGCTGTGAGCTGAGGGGACAGCTCTAGGCCTCCATCCCCTTCATCCCCACAGGTCTTGGGAGAAGGGAGGAGAAAGACAGGCTCCTAATACTGCATGAGGACTTAGCTGTGCTTCTCTCGTGGCTGTTGTGTCCCTCTACCACCTCTCCCGTCTCGGCTGCTGTCTCATTTCCTATTCCATTGCAGCCTCTGAGCTGCTGCATCTGTCCCCTTTATGCCAGCACATCAACCATGATATTGGGTGACACAGAACTGAGACAAGGGAGCTAGGGGGGTAATGCAGGAGGGGTGTGCTGTCCCATAGACCCCACACCTCGGTCAGGCTGCTGTCAGGACCTGCTCCTCACCGTCTGCTTTCTCTCTTCCAGGGCACAAATGGATCCCAGCTCTGGGACACTGCCTTTGCCATTCAAGCCTTCTTGGAGGTAATGCTTTTTGGAGGGTATGATGTGTTTGCTGTGGTAAGCTCCGTAGCTGATCATGCACACACCTCAGTGATGCCAGCAACAGTTGTTGGTTCAGTTCTCATTGTAGAGGTTTTAATGGAAACAGTAAATAAGGTATGAAAGCAAATCTGCAGAAAGGGCTACATGAAAGGCATTAATTAATGGCACCTAGACCAGCAGGTCAGCAAGGTTCCAGCATGTATTTGTCTTGAAGGACGCATTTGGTGGCCACGACTCCTTGCTGAGTGCTGACTGTGAACCTCTGTTTCCAGGCAGAAGCCCAGAAGATGTCTGAATTCACATCCTGCCTCCAAAATGCCCATGAATTCCTCCGGTTCACCCAGGTGAGCAGAACCAGTTGGTTTCTCTCACACACTGTGCAGACTTGGATGCTTCTCAGAGCCCTGCTGAATGTGCCTCTTGCCTTCTGAAGAGCTCTTCTGAAGGGATGGACTAGCAAAGTCCTAGGGACAGCCTCCTGCTTTCACTCCCTGTTGCTGGGAAAGGGCCTTGGCCAGGCCCAGGAATGACTGAGTTGGCTGGAAAATTGAGAGTTTGGGCTTATTTGTCCTTCATCCTGTCTGGTGCTCACACATTTGAGGCACCCTTCTAGGAACCCTAGACTGTGTAAGCCTCAGCTCCTGCTGCCAGGCCTGTAGCTCATGATGGGGGTCACCATCACCAGCAGCTTGGTGCAGATGCAGTCAAAGGTCTTGCTTATAGTGTCACCAGTGGAAGCACTGAAAGCGGATGGGTCCTTGACCGGAAAGCACCAAAAAAGGGGACTCCAGCAACACTTCTCTCACTTGTTCCTTGTCTTCTGCAGATCCCAGAGAACCCACCTGACTACCAGAAATACTATCGCCATATGAACAAGGTATGATGTCTGCAACTGACCTCTGAAGGACACACGAATGGGGCAGGGATTTGGGCAGAGGGGATAGGAATGAGGGGCAGCACCTCCTCCCTTACAAGGACAGCACAGATCAGAGGAAGGTGCTGCACCCCTCTTCTCCCCATTCCAGGGCGGCTTCCCCTTCAGCACCCGAGACTGCGGGTGGATCGTGGCAGACTGCACAGCAGAGGGGCTGAAGTCAGTAATGCTTCTGCAGAAGAAGTGCCCCTTCATAGCCAAGCCAATCCCCCCTGAGCGCCTCTTTGATGCTGTGAACGTGGTAAGTGCTGCAAAAATTAGGGCCAAGGGAAATGTGGGCAGCAGCTAAACCAAGCTAAAAGAAGAGAATTCAAGGCCTAATGAGTTGTCAGATCTGATATTACTTAACCTGTACAAGGCCTGTGGCCTGGTGGGGCAACACCATTATTTACTGTGATGCAGAGCTATATATACAACATAACATAATGGGATGGTCCAGATTGTCAATGTCAGATGTCAGTGTAGTTTGGGACCTGAGTTGTCCGCCCACCCCATAGACTTGTGGGTCTGACTTTGTCCTCACACCTGGCTTGAGGCAGACTGGGGTGGTGGCACTGCCTGTGAGCCAGCCCCAACCCTTCTCTCTGCTTGGGCAGCTGCTGAGTATGAGGAATTCAGATGGAGGCTTTGCCACATATGAAACCAAGCGAGGAGGCCACTTACTGGAAGTGCTGAACCCCTCAGAAGTGTTTGGTAAGGGGAGCTGCGTGGGGCTGGTCATCTTGTGCACTATGAATGGACACAGTGGCCTGGCCTTGCTGTGCCCAGTGTGTACCTGGCATTGCCCCAGGACCCTCTGTGGGACAGTGTGGGGTAACTGGTACCCTTCACCTTCAGGTGACATCATGATTGACTACACCTATGTGGAGTGCACATCCGCTGTCATGCAGGCACTGAAACACTTCCATGATGAGTTCCCTGAGCACAGGGCTCCAGAGATTAGGTGAGGCACTGAAGACGAGAGCTGGGTAGGGGAGAAGACAGGCTGCAATGCTGCCTGCTATGGCCTCTGTTGGCACAGCCCCTGCTGAGCCCTGTCAGGAGTCTTGCCTGGATCTCTGCACTGGCATGGAGCAGCCCCTGGGGTGGCCACTGGTGTCTGCACAGCTGGGATGCCGGTGACTTCTCCAAGCCAGAGCCACCCACAGGCAACCTCTTAAGCCTGTCTGGGACCAGGCTGGGGGAAATTGGTAGAGATGTGCCTGCCTCTTGACTTAGCGCTTGCCTTGATCTTGCAGCCAGCTGTAGGCTGTGTCCCCTGTTTGCTTGCTGGCATGAAGCACCCAGCTGGTGCTTGATTTGACTCTGAGATGCTGAACATTGTAACCGTCTGTCTGCTTGCTCTTGCCTCTTGAGCCTTATAACAATGGGGCCCATCAAAGCCTTAGAGGAACTGACGGATGCTCCTGATGAAGCAACTGCTTCTGAAATGGGTGTCTTTTTTCTGACCAGAGAGACTCTGCAGAAGGGCCTGGACTTCTGTCGCAAGAAGCAGCGAGCTGATGGGTCATGGGAAGGGTAAGCAGTTTTCCCTGGCTGCCCCGGTGTGACAGGGACCAAGAAGACAAGCATTCCTGGCTGGCAGGATCTGTGGGAAGGGCAGATGGGGCCGAGTGGGTGCCTTGCGCACTGCACAAGATGCAGACAACCCCTGAGGATGAGGGTGGCTCCAGCTTCTCTTGTCCCAGAATGTCTGGTGAGGGCTGATGAGTGAGCTGGGAGCAGGGGGTGGTGGGACTGGGGCATGGCTGTGTCACAGGGGAAGGCACAGGCAGCTGTATGCCTGGCTGTGCCTGTGCTGTGAACACCTCGACCTGAAGCCCTGCATCCCTGACAGTGCCTCTCTCCCTTTCCTTCTAGGAGCTGGGGGGTTTGTTTCACCTATGGCACCTGGTTTGGGCTGGAGGCATTTGCCAGCATGCAGCACACGTACCAGGATGGGTGAGGAGTCTGGTTCCTGTGACTCTACCTACCTCTTGGGCTGGGGCAGGATACCATGGCGAGGCTGGGTGGGTGCCCTGGCTGTGCATAGGCTCTCCTGCCCCAGGAACTGCTCCTCCCAAATCCCGTGCCTGTGACATCAGGCACTGGAACAGGCTTCCCAGGGCAGTGGTGGAGTCACCGTCCCTGGAAGTGTTCATGCACTGTGTAGACGAGGCCCTCAGTTCCATGGGTGGCCTTGGCAGTGCTGGAGTAAGGGCTGGACTGGGTGAGCTTAAAGGTCTTTTCCAACCTGGTTGATTCTATGATTCTATGCTATGACCAGGGCACTCACTGGGCCTAACTCCTGGGGCAGCCCCAGCCAGGGGCAGAGCACAGCTCCTGTTTGCAGCTGGGACATGGGTGTGCAAACACTCCCTGTCCTCAGCTCTGATTCTCTGCCCCATCCTCACAGGGCTGCATGCCGAGAGGTGGCCCAGGCCTGCCGGTTCCTCCTCTCCAAGCAGATGGCAGATGGCGGGTGGGGAGAGGACTTCGAGTCATGCGAGCAGCGCACCTACGTGCAGAGCGCCGAGTCGCAGATCCACAACACGTGTTGGGCCCTGCTGGGGCTCATGGCTGTCAGGTGGGAGCAACCCTCACGGGTGATCAGTGAGAAATGCAGGCTCAGGGAAGTGCAGCTGCCTGGCTGGTGTGGGCAATGCACCCAACCGTGTTTGTGATATTGTGGTCACATCATGGGACTGGTCCGCACAGTGCTCCACAGGACACTGGGGCTCATAATGCTGGGCATGGGATAGACAGGGCAAAGCAAAGGTCTAAATCTCAGCCACAGGCCTCCAGCCTGGGAAAACGTTGCTGTATTCATGATACCTGGTGTGCTACGGTTGTGAGGGGCTGACCCAAAGAACTCAGCATGCTTGGGACAGGCTTGGGCAGCCTGGAGGTGGTTGAATTCCCTAGGTACAGGATGGTTAAGTTCTCCAAATACATGGGTTTGCAGATGGTTTGATAAGAGTGTTCACATCTCCGTCATGCTTTGCAGGTACCCTGACATTGACGTGCTGGAAAGGGGCATCAAACTCCTGATTGACAAGCAGCTGCCCAGCGGGGACTGGCCTCAGGTACATCTTTCCTCTGGTCTTTCCAGGGGGTTCCCAGATGTCCTGGGCATTGTGCAGCCATTGCAAATTATGTACTTTCCCTTACCTGGAGGGGAGGCCCTGTGTGGCTTTTAGTGGGGTACTTCAGGAAGGCAATGAGTTCAGTGCCACATCTTGGACACACTGTGGTCCCCTGTGACCCCTTTGATCTCTGTCTCTCTCTTAGGAGAATATTGCTGGTGTATTCAACAAGTCGTGTGCCATCAGTTACACTGCGTACTGCAACGTCTTCCCCATCTGGACACTGGGCCGCTTCTGCCGGCTGCATCCCAACAGCGCTCTTGCTGGGAAGCTGCGCTCCAGATACTTGGATGAGACAGGGGAGACAGTGCCAGAGGCTTTGTCTGCCTGAGGCCAGGCCATCACACATGCCATGGCCTCTGGCTTGTCCCAGATATCAGCTGCTGCATGGGGCCACGGGGGTGTTTGCTGCATAGGGTATCTGGGTGCTGATCTTCACCATGCGAGCTGCTGCTCTGCCATGGAGGAGTGCTGCTGAGCCTCTTTCTGCTGAACCTCTTTCAAAAATACACTTTTAAAGGGTTTTCCCAGGTACATCCTCACTCACAGGACAGGGAGTGAAGTGCCTTTTCCAGACCAGTTTGGTGATCTGAGAAGACAAAGTTGCCAAGCTGTGTTCTATTACATATCTAGACAGACTCTGTCATGCTCGTGAGAGAGATGCCCATAGCATCCCCTTTGCCCAGGGAGGGTGTTGGGACTGTATGATCTTAAGCTTGTTTCCAACCAAAACCATTCTATGATTCTATGTTGGGTAGAAAAAGGGTGCTTTTATCTCCTCCTTGTGCTGTCCAGCTTGGCTGTCTGCAGCAAGAGGATTGGGGGCCTCCTCTGTGCTCAGCATGGTGGTAGGGTGCACTGCACAATCCCTGCTGAGCTGGCCTCTGTGCTGTGGGTGCCAGCAACTGCCTTTGAAGTGTTCTCTGCTCTGAAGCCAGTGCTGGCAGGGGAAGGCACCTATCCTATCTTCCCCCGGACAGATGGAAAAGAGGAGTGCTTCCCTCAGTTTTCTCACTGGCGGAACCTGGCTTCCCAGCACGTCACTGGTGAAGTCCCCAAATCATTCCCGCTTTGAAAAAGGGGAATCTGAAGCAGAAAGCACTGAGGTGATGAGTGTCAGGGCAAAGCCTCCAGCCAGCCCCAGGGCAGCAGGTGCCTCTGTTCAGGCTATGGTACAGTTGGGCATTCCCCCTTTGTTGTCAGGAGTTGGAAGTCATGTTGACTGATGGGTTAATAAATTGCTAAAGGTGTTGCAAAGGGAACTTAACTGTGTGTTGGGCTCCTCATTGTCTGCCCAGTGTGTCCCAAGGAGAGGGGAGCATGTACAGTGTAACCTGGCTTGGATCACCTCTCCCCAGTGGTATGGACACCACCTCCACCAACACACAAGCCACGCTTGGAGCCTGTGCCTGCTTTGCCCTCTTCCAATGTCCTTGGCCCTGAAAAATATAACCAAGGAAGTAATGGGCTAAAAGGGAATGATCGATTCCCTCCACCTGCAGCTTGTACTCATGCAATACACCTGCATGCTCCTGGACTCGCTGCCTACCAGCAGCCCCAGTCCAGCTTTGCAAAGCTGCAGCTGCATGGGGTGTCCTGGGTTCAGCAGTAGCAGTCATTTTTCTCCTCAGTAGCTGGTGCAATGCTGTGGTTTTGACTTTCAGCCTGGGAACAGCGCTGATAACACCGATGGTTTTAGCTACTGCTCAAATGTTGAGTCTGACCAAGGACTTTCTGAGTCTCATGCTGCATCAAGGAGGAGGGGAAGCCGGGAGGAAGCAGAGGCAGGACACCTGACCCAAACTGACCAAAGAGGTATTCCATACCACAGCACGTCATGCCCACTATATAAACTGGGGGCAGCCACCTGGAAGGGTTAAATCACTGCTGGGTCGGGCTGGGTATCGGTCGGTGGGTGGTGAGCGGTTGTGTTCTCTTCTTTTGTTAGTTTCCTTATCATTATCGGTGGCACCAGCAGAGGTTTGTGTTACACCTTAGTTACTGGACTGCTCTTATCTCAGCCTGTGGGAGTTGCATTCCTTTGATTCTCCTCCCTATCCCTCTGGGAGTGTGGGGAAGAAGGGGGGGAGTGAGAGAGCAACTGCATGGTTCTGAGTTACCATCTGGGCTTAAACCACAACATGGGGTTGTTCATGGAGTCACCATCCCTGGAAGTGTTCACAGACCGTGTAGACGAGGCCCTCGTTGCTATGGGTTAGTGGTGGCCTTGGTACTGCTGGGGAATGGTTGGACTGGATGAGCTTACAGGTCTTTTCCAACCTGGTTTATTCTATTCCATTCTATGATTGCACCCGAGGGGCAACATTATTTGCTTGGGTCTAACTTCATAGGAGATCCATGGAATCATACACCTTCTGTTCAACCCTTTTCCAGTCTCTGAGCAGCAGCTCCGCTCTGTACCCATCCTCTGCCTGCCCACAATGGTAGGCTTGCTGAGCAAGGTTGGTTGTTAGTAAGAGTTATTGAAGCAAACTCAACCCCGGCTGTTTTGACAGCACCATTTGACTTTTGCAGACTCTGGACTTCTTTACGCTGTGTGTGACACGACCAGGCATTGCAGGTATCCCCGTACTCTCCATTACAAGCAGGAGGAGGGTTTGGACGTTGTTTTGATCTCGTTTCTAAACCACTGTAGGCGAACCTGGCAATGTCCTTACGGGCCCAACTCATCTGCTGTCCCCTCGGGGTCCATCACCACGGGCACCACAGGATCTGGAGGCTCCCAAGGACGGTGTCCCTCAGGGCACGGTGACCCTCTCTTGCCGGGGGCCGGTCCTTCAGCGCCTCCCCCGTTGCGGGTCCCCTCCCAAGGCGCCGGCAGCTCCCTGAGGGCAGAGGCTCCAACCCCTCAGGCGCCCTCCCGGAACCGCCATTTTCCCTCTGGAAGCGCTTTGCTCCGCGCCGCCGGAAGAGGCGGGAATTGGGTCGAGCGCTTCCGCGATGGCGGCGCCGCTGCGAGTGTGAGTGCGGCGGGAAGGGAAGGGACGGGAAGGGAAGGGACGGGGAAGGGAAGGGACGGGATGGGACGAGACGGGACGGGATGGGGGGAGCCCGCTGAGGCGCGGCGGGGCCGGGCCGTGCTGTGGCGGCCTCTGACTCGCCGTGTCCCGCAGGCTGGCGTGTGGCGATGTGGAGGGGCGGCTGGAGGCTCTCTTCGGACGGGTCCGGGCCATCCAGAGCAAGAGCGGCCCCTTCGACGTAAGGCTCTGCTGCGGGCTGGGGGCGCGGGGTGGAATCGTGCGGGGGTCCCGCACCTGAGCGGTGGCGGTGGGGGGCTCGGGCGGGACCCTGCTGGGGTGACGCGGGGTGGGTTTAACACGGGCTGAGGCGGGGGTTGGTGTCCGGAGCAGCGCGCGCCGCTCTCTGTCCACCCCAAATCACTCCATGTTCTGTGGGGACTTCAGACCCCAATCCCACAGGGCGCGGTTTTTGCCATCAGCACCGCCGTGCGCAGCCAGGAATTAAACCGTTATCCCTTGTCTTGTCACTACACGTGAGGGCCCCTTGGTGACGGTGTCCCATGCGTTCCCCAGGATCCCCGTGGATGGTGACCCTCAGGGCATGGTGGTCCTTGCCCATGGCGGCTTCTGGGCACAGTGACCCCGGAGCTGGGTGTTGAGACCCTCCGTTGCAGGGGCCGCTCCTCCAGATCCTGTCCTATTGCTGGCTCTATCCCTTTCCCTGCTCGGGTGATGCATGGCACAGTGTTGTGACAGCACAGCGTGTGTCGTGTCTTTGGTCACATGGCAACTCTCGCTTTATCTGATGTTTTTAGATGCTTTTGTGTGTTGGGAGTTTTTTTGGCTCTACTTCTGAGGCGGAATGGGCAGAGTATTGCACAGGCACCAAGAAAGGTAAGGAAGGCTCCTCACTCCGGGTGCTGGTGATGGCAGCGCTTTGTGACCAACCTCGCTGTCTCATCTCGGTGTGCTTTTGAAGTCAGAGCTTGCAGTTAAACATCTCATGTCAAAGCAGTGCTGTTCTTCCCCTCCCTGCACTCAGCCACAAGGAGGAAAGGGGAAAGCAGAGGTGCTGGTAGTGTGAGTGTCTCTGGCCTTCAGCCATGGAGATCGCAAGACTTTCCAAAGGAGCGGGGTTTGTCCATTCCTCCTCAGTCCCTGCAGCCCTTGCACTGGAGATGTTTTCATGGCCATGAATGTGAAAGGTCCTGTGTGGAGTTCTTTGCCTCTTCCACATCCCTTTTTGTAAGGGAGATGCTACCTCATGAGCGTTTGTAGTGTTCCTCTTTCCCCTTCAGTGCTACTCTGGCACTTGCTGCTGGCATTGGGCAGTCCAGTAAGGAGCTGGGACTCCTGCTTTCCACTTGCTCTGTGCTGCTGCATCCCTCCAGTTATCCCCTGCTTGTCCGTGTGGACCATCTGCATAAAGATTGTCCTCTTTGCTGCTTACTGTGGCAGGGTGTGCTCCCTTGTGTCTCTGTTGCTATGAGAATATAAGGAGAATTATTACTGGTTTAAACTTGGCTCCCTGAGGAAGTTCCCCAGTGCACACAGGGAGGGGAGTGTTAACAGCAAAGTCTTCCCTGGACCAATTGCATTTTTCCTCATCTTGAGTTGTCCTTACCCTTTGAGCTGTTGAGAACACCTGTAGCTTATAGTCTCACCTATATACACGTAGGTAGAAGAAGGTTCATGTCACTTTGTGTTGGTTTTAAGCCATTAAGAAAGTTTTCAAGCTCTGCTCTGCAATTGTGTCTTCTAACTTTGGGAGCAACAGTGTAACAACAGATGTAGCAGATCTGTTGTATTGCTGTTCCCTTCTTAGATAGGGAGCTGTTGCTGGTTTTTATTCAGTGAGAAACTTAAGACATGTGAGCCAGCTTGCTGGTGTGCCAGGAAATCCGCAGGAGGTGTCTCTGACATCAATTGTTGTTCTTTCTAACTTGTAAAAGCTTTAAAAGATTTGACTTGTGGTGTTTGGAAAAATTAAAGCCACAGAGGAATTAAACCTGGGACTTCCCATTGCTTTTTTTCTCTTGTTAGTTCTGTCCACCAGGCCTAGGTGAAGTCATGCAGGAAGTTCTACCAAGTGAATCAAAGAGCTGGGGTACTTGGAGTTTTCACCTAAAAGGTCAATGGCTTGCGGATTTTAATACCCATATGAATTTAGATCAGCTTAAACTGACTCACCAGGTGTCCCTGTGCTCTGGTATTTACTTAGCATTGTCCTAGGGAAGACCTATGTTTTTGGGTTTATGGATCATTTTGGACCTGACCTTCTTGTGTAGGCAGTGGAGTGAGTTGTAGTTAGAGCTTATTCTGAGCTGGTGCTATATGCATCTATGCAAGCAGCAGGCTTGGGGACTTACTTTGAAGGAAGGTTTATTGTTCTGTCCTTACTGCTCTTTGTCGCACTGCAGAGCAGTGGTGTTGGGACCTGCTGGGATTCCTAGTAAACACTGACTGAACTTATGCTGGGTGCATGTGGTTTTCTTCCTCAGCTCCAATTCCAACCTATGTGCTTGGTGCTAACGACCAGGAGACTGTGAGCTATTTCCCAGATGTCAGTGGCTGTGAACTAGCTGAGAACATCACTTATTTAGGTAAGTTGAGTGCCTTGTGATAAGGGGTGTGCATTTACCTGGAGGTGCTTTCATGAATGTTTTCTGATCTTCCCACTTCAAAGCTCCTTCCTTTTTCTGGGAATTTTAAAGTGCATTTCACATTCTGGGATTCAGACTGGAATTGAACTCTATGGTGAAAAGCTGATACAACCCTGTGTATAATGTGAAAGAGAACCCTGTTGGTTTCTAACACTGAGCTTACTAACCAAAAGGAAGAGTGGTTGAAAGAGCGTGTTCAGTGGGAATATCTTACTCCCACAGCATGCCTGTCTTTGTATGGGAAAGTTTTCCTACTTGAAGTGTGATTTTGCTATGCTCTGGAGCTGTACTGGGGTAGCAGAGGTAAGAAGTGTTATCTTTATAGGCAATGAGACTGTAGCAAAGCTAGAAGGAGAACCTTGTTCCTTCCTACAATGCCACCTGACAGAAAGTGTAATGAGTGAAGACAATTGCAATTGACTTTTTTTACTCAGCCTTTGATATGGGTTTGTTTTTGGGAAGCAAGATAGCAATGAGGAGAGGAGACTGGGGGTTGTCTGAACAGCTGCTTCTCTGTAGGCAGGGTTGAATTTGGGTAATTGTACTAAAATCTGTCTTTGCTGTAGTTTCATGAATCCCAGTCTGGTTTGGATTGGAAGGGATCTTAAAGCTCATTCAGTTCCAGCCCCCTAACACGGGCAGGGACACCTTCCAGTAGAGCAGATTGCTCCAAGCCCCTGTGTCCAACCTCGTCTTGAACACTGCTGGGGATGGGGCAGCCACAGCTTCTCTTCACTGTGCCAGCACCTCAGCACCCTCACAGGGAAGACCTTTTTCCTTACCTCTAACCTGAACTTGCCCTGTTTCAGTTTGAACCCATCACCCCTTGTCCTGTCACTACAGCCCCTGATGAAGAGTCCCTCTCTAGCATCCTTGTAGGCTCCCTTCAGATGCTGGAAGGCTGCTCTGAGGTCTCCATGCAGCCTTCTCTTCCCCAGGCTGAATGGCCCCCACTTTCTCAGCCTGTCTTCATACAGGAGCTGCTCCAGTCCCCTGATCATCCTCGTGGCCTCCTCTGGACTTGCTCCAGCAGCTCCATGTCCTTCTTGTGTTGAGGACACCAGAACTACACGCAGTGCTGCAAGTGGGGTCTCATGAGTTTATGGGCATAGCAGATGAGCTGTCTGTAAGGGAGATCGCAGTAGAAGTAAGACAGGACTGCTGAAGTTGGACCTTTGCCTATCACGTAAGAGATTACTTTCAGTGTCTACATCTCAATTTCATGTCTGTGTATTCATGCAGGTCGCCGAGGTCTTTACAGTGGCTCTTCTGGCCTGCAGATTGCATACCTGAGTGGCACTGAGTCCCAGTATGAGCCAGCTCCTGCCTACAGTTTTAGTGCAAAGGATGTAGCAGAACTGAAAACGTCTTTGTTGTCAACACCAAACTTCAAAGGTGTGGATATATTGCTGACATCCCCCTGGCCCAGAGATGTGGGGACTTTTGCCAACAGTGCGGTGAGTGTTCTGGTTTCTGGTGGAAAGAGTTGCCAGATGGATTTAACAAAGGATTGTCTTTCTGCTTGCTGTGACAGTTTGAACTATCGGACCATTTCTTCCCCACTGCCATTCCCACTGCAAGGGCAATGATGGAGCACAGAGAGGAAAACTGCTTCCTTGAGAGTAGGTTAGTGCGTGTCCTGCTGCTGCAATGCAGGGCTGTTGCAGATGCCTACCAGGTCAGAGCCTCATGCCCTCTCCTTTTATCGAAGATGACAAGGTATAACAAACATGGGCTTTTCCTGAACATCTCTCTTCTTCTGCCCTTTCCGGACTTCACTTTTCAGTCTTAAGACTAATGGGGAAAAGACAACACAAGAGCCTTGGCCAAGGAAATGGTTTGAAGTCTGCTGTTTGGTTGCGTTTTGTTTTGCTCTGTCTTCTCTCTCTGAAGGAAACCTCAGAGCCTTTGTACTTACCTGACTCATGCGCTAAAGCTTTATCACTCTGGGTATGTGGTCAGAAGTTGTCTTAATGATTTTGACATCTCTTGGTGTTTGCCAAACTCACTCTGCGCTGCCCTGGCTTCACAAGACCAGGAGAAAGGAAAATACAACCAACTTGGATTGATGACATGAGTGGAGGCAAACCCTGAGTACACATAATGGGATAAATGAGTGGGCTCTGGTTGGTGATAAGAGATCAAGCCCTTCTGACTTCATTTTCCCCTTCCAGGAAATGGTGACCCCTATGGTCAGTCTCTATGTTTCCAGCATGCAGTTCTGGATAAAACTTTATTTTCAGTGCCATCTGACAGTTGGTTTTAAAATAAAACTGGTTTGTGTTTTGTAGGGAGAAATAGATACCAAGAAATGTGGCTCCAAGTTAGTATCTGATCTGGCTGCAAGTCTTAAACCAAGGTACCACTTTGCTGCCCTGGAGAAGGCCTATTATGAAAGACTTCCTTACAGGTTTGTAGGACCATGTGAATTCTCACTTCTTGTCTAATAAGAGTTCAAGTTTTAAAGAAAACAGGAGGACAACTTCAGAAGAACTTTATGAAGTCATCTAGCCCCAGCACAGGGTCAAGACTGCTTCTGCGATGCATCTTACTAGTTTAATTCCTGCTGCCTCAAACTGTGCAGTCCAAGTACCTTGCTGTGAATCTGATGCCAGGTTAGTTGCCCTTAGTCACATTTAAACAGTGTTCTGCCTAATGCAGGGGTGTATCTCTGAAAATGCATCACAGAAAAGCTGTTGTGTGGTGAAAAGAGTGGTGTCAGAATTCTGTATATAAAATGTGACTCCTGACATAAGGCAGGTATCAGAGCAACTTACAAATAAAACTGAAGCTGTTGTGTTGATGTTGGCTAAGGTTATTGTCCTCTCCACAGGAAACCCTTTAAAGGTGTAGCTGTTCTCAGACTAGTGAATTGTCCTCTCACCTTTGTATTTGCACTGCAGAGAGGTGCCATTTTGGTCTGTGTAGCTGTTGGCTATTAGGTCTCATGAGTCTTTCCTCTAGCCTCCTTGGTTTTGGACAAAGACTCTATGTGGCTAACATGCTGTCTGAGTAACTTCATGGAGGACACATGGTTTGTCCACTATCCTTTTCAGTATTGTATATGCCAGTAGAGACATGTTTTGTTTCCTTACAGAAACCACACAGTGTTACAGGAGACCCCGAAGCATGTGAGCAGGTTCATTGCTCTTGCTGACGTTGGCAATACAAGCAAGAAAAAGGTACTGGCACTCTTGAGTGTTTCTTCTTTTCTCAAGTACAGGAAATGTGGCAGGAAGCCCAGCTTTGGCTAGCTAGAGGACAGAGTTGATCACTTCAAAGCTTGACTGAAGTGGAAGGATCAGTCTCACTTGAGTAACAGATAGGAGTTGCCCATTATGTCAGAAGGGTAAGATGTGTTCTGGGGCACCATTGTTCTTCTCTGCCTGGTGGAATGGCATGTAGCTATGAAGACAGCTGCAGAGGAAACTGGATAGAAAGCTGCTATTTCTTCCTTTTCCTCAGCTGCTTTACATAGAAGGATGTTATATTTCAAAGGAGCCCTTACAAATCCCTGAAAATAAGTAACTTCTGGGATAGGAAGGGGCTGTTTTTTCTGTGTGGGGTGTTTTTTTTTAACTTGCTTCTTCTCTACCTTTAAGAAAGTTACAGAATTTTGGTGTGAAAGGACAGGTTGCTAGTGGTTAAGAAGGCATAGGAGTCAGGCCTGGTAACAAAAAGGATCCAGGAATTCTGTATAGAAAGAAGGCCTGGAAACAGGCAAGGATCAAGGTTGTTTCTTTTTCAGTTAGGATACGCTGCTGCTCTTCAGAAAGATCTTCCTTAAAGTGAAGGAAGAGGCACTCCATAAACTCTTGGTTACCCCGGGTGGGAAACTAGCACAGGGAGTGTGTTTTTCATGTCCTGCCTTAGCTTTAATACCAGTTTGCTGAGTTCTTGCAGTTCTAAGTTGTGTGTTACTGTTTCAGGGTGGCTGTTTACAGGTGACCTCTTCAGAGTTGCGGTCATGGCAAAAGCTTCTTGCATCTGAGCCATCTGTTTTTGTTTTAGTATCTCTATGCGTTCAGCATTGTGCCAATGAGCTTGATGGACCCTGCAGAGCTAGTGAAACAGCCACAGGACACCACTGAAAATCCATACCGAAAATCACAGAAGGAGGCACAGAAGAGCAAAGCATTCCTGACTGCAGAGGTATTGCTGCATTTTCCTTCGTGTGTGTCTCTTTGTTCAGGTTGCTTAGAACAGCATTTGGGTTTAACTTGGGAGTATTTCTGTCCAAAACACTACAGGATTCTCTGTAAACAATTTGCATCAACCAAATTGCGTAGGAGTTTGTCACAGTGTGCCCCTTGTTAAGCCAACCTTATCTTGGGCTGCATCCAAAGGAGTGTGGCCAGCAGGTCCAGGAAGGTGATTCTGCCCCTCTGCTCTCCTCTGGTGAGATCCCACCTGCAGACCTGCATCCAGTATAGGAAAGACATGGACCTGTTGGAGAGGATCTAGAGAAGAGCCACAGAAATGATCAGAGGGATGGAGCACCTCTCCTGTGAGGAAAGAAAGTTGGGGTTGTTGGAATGTGAAGGCTCCAGGGAGACCTTATTGTCATAGAATCATAAACTAGTTTGGGTTGGAAAGGACCTTAAGATCCTCCAGTTCAGACTGCTGCCATGGGCAGGGACACCTCACACTAGACCATGTTGCCTAAGGCTCTGTCCAGCCAGGCCTTGAGCATTCCCAGGGAGGAAGCATTTACCACTTCTCTGGGCACCCTGTGCCAGCGCCTCACCACCCTCACAGGGAATTGCTTCTTCCATATGTCTAATCTGAACTTCGCTTGTTTTAGGTTGAATCCATCACCTTTGTCCAATCACTGGTCCTGATGAAGAGTCCCTGGTGGCCTTTTGATACTTAAAGAGGGCTTATGAGAAAGGGACAGACTTTTTAATAGGGTTAATAGGTTAAGGGTACACTAAAGAGTGGGGATTCAGACTAGACATGGAAGATTGCTTTTTTCACAATGAGGGTGGTGAGGTGCTTGTGCAGAGAAGCTGTGGCTGCCCCATCCCTGGCAGTGTTCAAGACCAGGTTGGATGGGGCTTGGAGCAAGCTGCTCTAGTGGAAGGTGTCCCTGCCTGTGGCAGGGGGTTGGAACTGAATGAGCTTTAAGGTCTCTTCCAACCCAAACCAATCTATGATTCTAATTGCAGGTCTGCATGGTGATGCTGTATTTAGATCTGCCTCCTTGTCAGGACTGTTCCCTATCAGTATCTCAGCACACATGATCTTATTCTCATAATCTTGTAGACTACAAAGTAGTCCTTCCCAGTTTGCCTCCAGGTTTCTCCCTTAGATTGCTGGCTTTTCAGGTGCTACTTCCTCTGATGTTGCATGTCCACTGTATCTCTCAATGTGGTGAGTTAGGTGTTGAGTACAGTTGGTTTTTGTCAAATGTCCTAAGTTACCAACTCCATGCTCCTTTAAATACCGTCTTCTCCTCCTGAGAGCAGAAGATTAGCTTCCTGGGGCCTGAACAATCAGCTGTTGGTGCCAGAAGATGTGAATTGCCAACTTGGTAATTTGATTGTCAGGCAAGTGGATGTATTCAGGTGTAGAGACTCAGATTATTTTTCTGTGCAGAGCATGTGTTGTCCTCCAAGAATAGTGGGATACTCTGCTAATGCAGACATGTGAAGAGCTATGCCCATGTGTCTTAATGTAATGTAGATAAACTAAACTGGAAGTTCATTGGTGTAGGGGGAAATAGCCTGAAGTTAAGCTGCTGCATTACTGGGAAAGGTCAGTTCATTCTCTTCCAGGATATTAATGGTTTTGCTGTTGATGCTTTTCAAAGGTAGTTACACACCTCGTAAGGAAAAAAAGCAAATTACAGTGCATACTTCGACCCTCTGTGATGCAGTTGTAATCTTGGCTTTGGTTTTCATTTTCTAAACAGGAAGAATCAGCTTGTCAGTTTTTCTTTGATTTGAGCAAGCATCAGGGGAAGAAACGTCCCTCAGATGGGAAAGAGGGAGGGAACTCCCAACCTAAGCAAGCCAAAAAACCCCGTAAGTATGCAGATGCTTTTACCAAAGCTCTTCCCTTGAGGCATTGGACCGTCTCACTCTTGGTTTATCCCAAGCTGTTGAGCTGTGGATGTCAGCTTGCCAGCATGCTCTGTCACTATACTGCATGCAGTGGGAATTCAGGTGAATGAAGGGTTCCTTGTTTCCTGCGAAACTGACAATCAATAGGTGAAAGACAGTCAAAAGCGTAGTTTTAAAACTAGTTGGATCTGTGGTGGTTGCCATTGAGCTGATGCCATTTACCCTCTGAACCAGACTGGGCCCTGAACATGACAAGAGGCAGTTTCACAAAGCAGTGTATTTCCTTTCAGAGGGACCACAAGAGGTTGGGTTCATGGTGCTAATGAGTTCCTGAAACACCACTTCAGCTGTTCTGGGCTGTGAGTTGACAAAGTATTAATGAACTAGGAAGGAAAGGAAGCTCTTCTATTACCTCTCTTTCTGTGCTATAAATCTCATTAGAGTTTGCCTGACTTGAAGAAATCGAAATGAAATCTTTAAGACTCATGACTTCTCAGTGCCAGTGTTACTGCAAGCATGGATCTTTAGAAATGTTGGTCTTAAGACATAAATGCAGGTGTCAGCCCCTCTTATGTTTCTCTGAAAGCTATTCTCTCTGCCAGTGGGTAAGATAACTTTCTTCAGAAATGCCCCTGGTAGGTAAGTCTGGTTGCCTTTGTTACATGGGACTAAGTTGTTGGTTCTTATTTATTAGATTGCCAAACCCTTTGCATAGTCTTTGCACATAACAGTTCACAAGCTAAATTATACTCGAGTGCAGTGCCATTGCTCTGTATGTGCCTGCAGAGGCACAACTGGCTGCAATGGCAGTTTTGATGAAGGAATGTGTGTGGCGTTTCTTGTTTTCTGCCCTCACTTCTGTAGGACATAGTGTGCCACTGTGCATAGTCAACTTCCAAAGTCTGTGGAGTTTGTTGTGACAAGAGAGCCCTGTTAATGCTGTTTTGCTCAGAAATGAACCCCAGAATCGGATATTTGGTTTCCTGCAGTTCTTGGGAGTCCCCTGTCATGTGTATTGCATTTGCAAAGTTGCTTGTCTGTTCTCATACACAGCCTGCAGAGGACCCAGATACAGTGTTTGACCCTAAGGTACCTTATCACTGCCATCAACTTACATTAAACATCAGGTCAGGCTTCACAGTTTGGGTGTGAATCCAGATGAGTGTGATGCATAGACGAGAAGTGACAAGAGCCTGTCCTTGTCTTTACCTGTGCAGTAATCTTACCTTGTTTTGATTTGTTGAAATTTGCTGCTGCTTTGTTACTACTGACCTGTAAGCTCTAAAATCCTGGAATTAGTGCTCTTGCATGAAATCAGAGCACTCCGAGAATGCTCTCAGCAAGGGTTTGACTGCCACCACCTCCTTTCTCGCTGGGATTTCCCAGAGGCACCAGTTCTCTGATGAGATCTCCTTCCAGATGTCCTGACATCTTCAGCACTTTATCAGCTGGGAAGGGTAGCTGGCGAAGGGTGGCTCCTCTGCATCTTGTTCCATTCCTTGTTCTGACTAATAAGCCTTGTGCTTTCTCTTTCCTTTCCCAATAAAGCACAGCCCTCGGGGCCCTGCTGGTTCTGCCTCGCCAGTCCAGAAGTGGAGAAGCACTTGGTTGTTAGTATTGGCACACATGTAAGTACCCAGAGCATGTTCTTAGCTGCATGATGGCAGAAACATGCTAAGACAAGGCAGTATAAAACATCAATTCCAATTGTAATCTTTAAAAAGGAAAAAAAAAAGCTTTATTTGCAGCTGACTCTTGGTTTTAATTTCAGTTTCTTTACGTCTCCCCTGCAAAAGATATAACTATATAAAGTCTTAAAAAATCAAGCAGTTTTGCTCTGGCAGCAGAGCTGGATTACGGTGCAAGAACACTTTGCTGTTGCCAGCCCTCAGGGTTTGGTTATGTTACCACCTGGCAGAACTTTCCCAGTGTGAGCTCAGTCTATACTGGGAGCTGCTTGGGCAGCAGGATGCACTGTCAGGAGTTATGCCAGATGTCCCTGGGAGGATTGGTTCCAGTTTTGGTACATGCAGATTGAACAGAAGACAAAATAGCCTTAAAATTGACATCTTGCAGATTCATTCAGTGATTGGTATATTAATTTTGCTTAAAGTTCTTGTTCCTGTGTTGCATAATCCACCTCAAACTGCTACAGGTTTGGCCACAAACTTATTCTAAGAGCTGTTAACAATTTTCAGGTGGCTTTTCTTGTCATAGTAAGAAATTGTAGCCATACTGCGAAAGTTCACTCAGCTGCTTTCCTGCAGATGAGGCATTCTCTGGTATTCAGGTGATGATGTTTTTTTCTCTCTTTCTCATTCCTCTAGTAATTAATAAATTGCTTATACACAATCCCTAATAAGTGACATAGAAAGGAAGACTTTCCTGTTCCTGAGGCAAATTGCTAGGATGGGGGATACTCAGAATGCAGTCAGAGAGTAAATTTCCATAGCATGGTAAGTAAGTGTTGCTTGCAGTGAGTAACTGGTGTGTATTGTTTCACTCTAGTGCTATCTTGCCCTGGCCAAAGGTGGCTTATTACCTGATCACGTCTTGATTTTGCCCATTGGGCACTATCAGTCAGTGGTTGACTTGTCTTCAGAGGTGGTGGAAGAAGTGACCAAGTACAAGTCTGCCCTAAAGGAATTTTTCAGAAGCAAGGGAAAGAGATATGTCTTATTTGAAAGAAACTATAAGAGTCAGCATCTGCAGTTACAGGTATGATTTTAGTGTCACCCTAGGAGAATATAAACTTGCACTTACCTGAAAATGAATTGAAAGAGAAAGCTCACCTTCAAATTTCCCTCCTTATACTATGCCTTCCCAGAGTATGGAGAGAAGTCGTCCTACTGACAGATGATAGAGCCAGAGCAAAACTAAAACCAGTGTGCTGGTTCTGCCACAGTCCTTTAGTTCTTCTGTTTCAGCAGCACAATATTGGTTGTGTTGAATGGGTGAAGAAGAATCTTCCCTGCATGGAACTGATTAAAAAGCCCATGAGGTTTTCAGATAAATGGCAAGACATTGCTCACACTGGCACATAAACTGTGGTGCTCACTTCTGTAACTGAAATAGGCTCAAAATCTAAAGATAAATGCAGAGCTCTGGTCACTGCCAGCCAGTACCAGCCCCTTAATTTGACTTTTTGTCCTTGTGTGTCAACCATGCAGGGGTTTATTGTGGTGGTTTCTGTATTTGGCAGGTCTGTAACTGTGTCAGAGCGGCCTTAAACTACCACAGAGATCAGAAAGGAGAAGGCTGTGCTGAGAACTTTTACAAGCTTTTAGTTTTCAGCTTCTTGTTCAGCTCCTACAGTAAACGCCTCATAAGTTTAAGCCTGTACAGACAGGTGTCCCCTGTCTTGTTTGATGATGCTGAGCAGTACTGAGGAGCAAAGCTCCAGTGATGGACTGATTGCTTTCAGCAGGTGCTTTGTTTTGGCTTGCCTTCTTTTATGGAAATGTTGTCCTCCTTCTGCAGGTGATTCCTGTCCCATTGGACCGCTGTACTGCTGAAGACATTAAAGAGTCTTTTATTGCACAGGCACAGAAACAAAAGATCGAATTATTAGAAATCCCAGAGCACTCGGATATCACGCAAGTATGAGACAAGATTTCACCTGTTACTTCCCTTCTGCCCTGTCTAGCTCCTCTGAGAACACTGTGTGTGTGGCAGGGTTAAGCTGTTGGAGGCAACTTGATATGGAGATGTGTCAGATGTATTCTGTTCCAGGTGACCTTCCTGTGAACAACAGATATGTTCCCAATCTGAGCATCTTTCCAGCTGTTTGTAGGGCTTGCTGGATTCATAGAATCCCAGACTGGTTTGGGTTGGAAGGCACCTTAAAGCTCATCCTGTTCCAACCCCCTGCCACAGGCAAGGACAACTTCCACTAGAACAGGGTGCTCCAAGCCCTGTCCACTGCCAGGGATGGGGCAGTCACAGCTTCTCTGGGCACCCTGTGCCAGCGCCTCAGCACCCTCACGGGGAAGAATTTGTTCCTAAGAGCTCATCTCATTCTCCCCTCTGGCAGGTTAAAGCCATTCCTCTTGGCCTGTCCCTACAGGCCCTCGTCCAATGCCCCTCTCCAGGTTTATTATAGTTTCTTTAGGCGCTGGAACTCCTCTAAAGTCTCCCCTTAAGGAGCCTTCTACTTTTCCAGGCTGGACAAGCCCAGCTCTCTCAGCCTGTCATCACAGGACACCAAACACCAACCCTCTTTCCGTGGCACTGCACACCAGGTAGTTTTTAAGTTCCTTTGGATAAGAATTTGAAACAAACCTTCCTCTTATATTAGAAAAATGAGGCAGTGGTGACATTTGGGTTGTTTTTCTTTATGCTAAATGGCCACAGGGAGACAGAAATAACGTGTGTGCACAGGAGTCTGTAAGTCATTACAGCCATTGACAGCTGTGTTGGTAGCTTCGGGGCTGATTTCTCAACTGAGAAATACGAGTGCAGCTGTAGCTGCCCCATCCCTGGCAGTATTCAAGGCCAGGTTGGACACAGGGGCTTGGAGCACCCTGCTCTAGTGGAAGGCATCCGTGCCCGTGATAGGGGCTGCAACTGGATGAGCTTTAAGGTTCCTTGTAACCCAAACCAGTCTGGGATTCCATGATTCTGGTTGGATTTGCCCAGTTTCCTCTCTAAGGGAATCACCCCTCTGGCCAGGATCCCCCAGCTCTGTCCAGCACCACCCTCCCGGAGTGCTGGCAGGAGGCCACACCGGCTGCCCCTGTCCCCTCTCCCCCTCAGGTAGCCCGCTCCGGGACGCCCTACTTCTACGTGGAGCTGGACACGGGCGAGAAGCTGTTCCACCGGATCCGCGGCCCCTTCCCGCTGCACTTCGGCAGGTCGGTGCCTGCCCCCCTGTCCCCTGCTGCCCGTGCCCGGCGGCCGGCGGCGCTGACGCGGGCTGTGCTTGCAGGGCCGTGCTGGCGAGCGAGGCGGTGCTGGCGATCCCGCACCGGGCCGACTGGCGGCGCTGCGAGGCGGAGCGGGCGGAGGAGGCGGCGCAGGCCCGCGCCTTCCCCC